>LVTN01000084.1:350510-406633 GCA_001649415.1 Musa itinerans | reverse complement strand
GTGGTGGCACCGCCTGGGTGGGCGGTGGCACCGCCCGAGCTCCGTTTCCGAGCTTTGGCTGGGCGGTGCAACCGCCCCTGTTAGGCGGTTGAACCGCCTGAGCTCAGTCTTCGAGCTCTGGCTGGGCGGTGCAACCGCCCTTGACAGGCGGTTGAACTGCCTGAGCTCAGTCTTTGAGCTCTGGCAGGAGGTGCAACCGCCCCTGTTAGGTGGTTGAACCGCCCAGGGCTCAGTCTTCGAGCTCTGCCAGGCGGTGCAACCGCCGTAGTCAGGCGGTGCAACCGCTTGATCCCGGAATTCCGGGATTTGATCGTTTTGAGCTCCAAATTTGAACTGGGTTGGGGCCTATAAATACCCCACCCATTCAGCACTGAAAAGTAAGAGACATACACCGAATTCTTGATCTTTTCTGTGATTCTAAAGAGCTCAAATTTAAAAGTTCTCCTCTTTCTGTTCTTCAAGTCTTGAGTTGTAAAGAGAGGAGAGAAAGGTTCTGTAAGGGTTGTCTCCTGAGCCCGTCAAAAGGAGTGAAACTGTAAAAGGGCAGTTGGCCTTCGCCTATTGAAGGAAGGCCTCTAGTTGATGTCGGCAACCTCGTCGGTGGAGGAAGCCAAAAGTGGAGTAGGTCAAGACTGACCGAACCACTCTAAATCTCTGGTTTGCTTTTACTTTGAGCACTTTATCATTACTGCAAACCTCCTACATAGCTACTGCTCTCTGCGCTTTTACGAACAAGCCTCTAAGCTCTGATCTTTCTGAATCTGCATTCAAACGTACATCGGTGTTTTCGTATGATCTTTAAATTGCAGTTTAAGTTTACGTTTTGATTCTATCTACAACTGCAAACTGTCTCCTGCGCTTTTACGAACGAGTTTCTAAGTTCAGATCTTTTTAAAACTGTGTTTAGACGTAAAACTGCGTTTTAGACGTAAACTGAGTTTAGACGCAAACTGTGTTTTTAGACGTAAACTGAGTTTAGACGCAAACTGTGTTTAGACGTAAAACTGCGTTTAGACGCAAACTGCGTTTAGACGTAAAACTGTGTTTTAGACGTAAACTGCGTTTAGACGTAAAACTGCGTTTTAGACGTAAACTGTGTTTAGACGCAAACTGCATTTAGACGCAAACTGCGCTTAGACGCAATCTGCATTTAGACGCAAACTGCGTAATCTGCATTTAGACGCAAACTGCGTAAACTGCGCTTTGACGCAAACTGTATTTGAACGTAAACTGCACTTAATCATAAGTGATCTTAAAATCGGCTTTTGCATCAAAATAGTCTTTATCGAACGAACGCAGCTTTCGTTTTTAATCGCTGAAAGATTTCCGCTGCACTAATTCACCCCCCCCCCTCTTAGTGCTCTCGATCCTAACAAGACTAAATTAATAAATTAATTTCCTAAAAAAAACGGGTTAATAACGATTTAGAGTGGCAATTACATATGTAATTCTTCTAAACAATATAAATAAATTTTTTTGTGAATCTGTTTGACCGTTGACATTGGAGGATTTCTGTAAGAGACTTTGGCTCACATGATTATCACCACAAAATAATATATTTTGGAGTATATTATAGATTAATTATAGAATATCCTTTATACTTTAACCCAATTAGCATTGTGATCCTTGTATTTAAAAAAATATATTAAAATTCTTATAATTCTAAAAATAAAATAAATAATCTCATTAATTATATTGACGAAAAACACAACATGATGATACCATGTGTTGAATCTACATAAAAATGATGGGTAAAAAGATAATTTTAATATATATTTATTTCTAATAATTTTATCAATAAAAAAATAATTTTAATATTTTACCTGTTAAAACAAAAGAAATATTAAAATTATATTTTTACTTATCATTTTTATATTGATCCAACACGTGGTGCATGTATTATATTTTTCATCAATGTATTTAATGATATTAAGATAAATAAAAATATTTATTTTACTTTTAAAATTATAAAAAAATATATAAAATTTTTAAATATAAAAATTACGATACTAATAGGATATAAATATAAGGAGTAATATATAATTAGCTGGTGTATTATCCATCCACGAGCGCATGGATCGAAACCATGACGGACAAATGTGATGCTCGTTGGAGGCGGGGCATCTAGAGAGAGAGAGAGAGAGAGAGCAGCTTGCACCATCTACAGAGCGCCTACGATGACGCGGAAGCATACCAGGCGAGGGTGGTCGCTGTAGGCCCATACCACCGGGACAAACCAGGGCTTTACGTCACCGACGACGACAAACGGCGGAGGTGTGATATGTACCTCCTGCTCTCGCGGGTTTCTCCAAGATCACGAGGGTATGTAGTCGGGCGGACACCGGCAAAGGTGGATAGCTACGCTAATCCGAAGGGATGAGTTGGCTCGCAATCCAAAGATGTGAACATGTCTCGGTCGAGGTTTATGGAGATGCTACTGCTCGATGGTTGCTTTGTTCTCTATATGCTGCCGATGAGTGTGGCGAAGGCAGATCAGGTCCATGCGGCGGAGGATCTAAGAGGAGGAGAAGAAGAAGAAGAAGAAGGAAAGAACCCTCTGGTCATTCCGACTTGGCAATGGAACCTCATCAAAATCGACCTGCTATCGTTCGAAAACCAAATCCCTTCATCATTCAGGATCTCTTCAGCCTGATGGAGACCGCTGACATCAAGCACACTTCTCCTGCTCATCAAGCATTCGAGCATTTATTGCATCTCTTTCACTCTGCTTTGGCACCATCTCCTTGCTACAGAACCGCGGACGCAGATCCGAACTCAGACTTCGAACGCCGCATGGTTCCCTTGCGCATCCCCAACGCCACCCAACTCTGGCGTCCAGGAAGCTGCTTGCAGGCTCTGCAAGCATGTGCCCTGTTCCAGAACCTCATCGCCTTACCTGCATCACGGCGTACGCATCATTCGTGGAATGCACCATGAAAAGCGAGAGAGACATGAGGCTGCTGCGTCTGTGCGGGGCGTCAGTGAACAACCCGAGCACCGACAAGGGCGTAGCTGTCTTCTTCGACCGGATCGGCAGCCAGGCCACCCATTCTCTCGTCCCGATTACCTGTCTCCTCTGACGAGGCAGTCACAGACCATCACATCACGGTCCCCGGTGGCGTAGATGGAATGCGCATCTGAAGCGCCGCCACTTCTCAAACCCATGGGTGACCCTTTTCGGTGGCAGCTGTCGGTCAACGATTAATTTTGACCATTGGTTTTTTCTAATCGACCGGTTCGAATTCCAGGCTCGATTCTGGTTTGATTCGAACCGACGTGGAGGCCGCTTGATGCGTAGGTGTCGTGTGCTTCCCAAGGATCTGGAAAGAAATCTGAACCGTTATCGTTCGATCGGAACTTGTTCGACCGGATCGGGCTTGGTTTTATTGAGCCGGACTAAGCAGGCCGGTCCGTGGTCCAAATTCTGACCCAAATGCTGCCCATAAAAATATATATGTTAGGAAGCTTTACATCTATATCCTTTCACGGTTTAATAATAGCATATTTGCCCTTCCAAATTTTAGCATTGCATTTGTATTCCTATAAAAACTTAGATTCCGTGTTCAAATAATTAAATCTTTTCATTAGCATTTATCTAATAAACTCGACTTAACAATTACTAATCATGGTTAACATCGAATCATGAAAATTAAAATTTAATTCTTGTTGTTTAGAAATGTTTTTGTTACTTTCACCAATATTTAGCCCCTCGTGTAAATTAATTTCAATTTTGGTTTTAGTTTCATTGTGTAAGTTGTTAAGCTTTGTAGGGATACATATGGTGGACTCAAATTTAAATGGGCAATTTTATTTGTTCGTTTTTTTTTTCTTATTATGTTCATTTTGTTATTTTTATTTTTCAATATTAATCGCTTCACATTACACTTTTTTGTTTTTCATGTCACTGTCAAATGATCATGTTATCATTTAACAGTGAAATTATAGATTTTATGTTAAATGATTGTAAAGTTATTTCTATGTCAAAGCAAATGGATGGATCATATGATTTAATATCGAATTAATTATTATTATTATTATTATTATTTAAATGATATAAAAGAAAAAAATAATTAAGACAAATCTCGTCCATTTCATTACAAAGCTAATGAGTTGCCCTAAGACGGATCGGAATTCCTTAACTGGGCACCCTCTCGCGGACACACGCTCGGAAGAGAACAAAGCGAGGAAGGAAATAAAAGAGGAAAAGAAAAGGCGGTGCGAGGTCTTCAAAGTCTCCTCTCTTTTGCGCTTTCGCACCTCTCTCTCTCTCTCTCTCTCCCTCCCTCCCTGTGTGTAAACCCCCATTACCGCCCCCCCCCCTCTTCGACCCGTTCTTCCTCTTCCTCTCTCTCTTCGCCTCTCCACTCTTTCTGGGTTCGAAGATGAGCGGCGGGGGCGCTAGGGTTTCGATCCCGGCGGGCGTGCGGCGGACGATCCAGAACATCAAGGAGATCGCTGGCAACCACAGCGACGAGGAGATCTATGCAATGCTCAAGGAGTGCGGAATGGATCCCAACGAGACCGCCCAGAAGCTGCTGCTCCAAGGTCCCGTTCCTCCTCCCTTCAATCTCCCCCCTCTCTTGATGCCTGCTGCGCTTTCCCCATCCGTGGGTTCCGTGCTCAGTTGTTGATTTCTGATGGGCGTCGGTTGTTTGGAGGTGCGGTGATGATTGTCATCTGGCGAATTGACTCGCAGTATTTGGGCTGTGGAGTTTCCTGAGGATCGACCCTTTCCCCCCTTTGGCGTTATCAACGCAACCGAGTGGATTTCTCGGGCAGGAGATTTGGGGGTTTTGACTCGCGAAATGCATTCGTATGATTCGTTGTTCTGAATTAGGTCGACGTTTGGTGATTGCCGTAGCTTGGTCGTCAAGCTGCATGCTGCTGGAATAAAAACGAGTATTTTCGATATAGAACACAGAGTTGTCTTTGATTGGCTCCCTATTTTCTGTTTAAATTATTCTTTGTGTTATAACATCGGACTGAAAAGTGCTTAAGATTGGTTCTTTTATCTGCATTATTTGTTGAAGAATTATTTTTTCCTTGTGGTATAGTGTGTGATTAGTTGTATTTGTCGTGCACAACATGGAAAGTGAGCACTGGTCTTCTTTGGTGGCGTATGGCTTAGTGATATATATGTGCTCTGCTACTATAATAGATCGTAGCTTAGTCTGTAATTGTACCTCGCTAAGGGAGTATTGCCGATATCTTGAACTGATTTACTTGGTGTCATGTTCTAAATTAATTCTGTTTTGGAAAATCTAGTGGTAATACATAGTTGGCAATTTTACAATATTAGGTGATTAACAGAACCAAGAATGTAATTCTAGCAGCAACCATTCATGTTTCATATCATACATTTTTGCATAAATTGCATATTCTGTAAGTAATCTCCTTTTTGGTGTGTATGTATACACCTGAATGCAAGAAGGTACTTGCTCATGTGATGTTGGTCTGATTGTCTACTAGGTCATAATTTTATTGCCTGTTTTTCGCTTTACAGATCCCTTTCATGAGGTGAAAAGGAAGCGCGATAAGAGAAAGGAGGTAAATATGTTTCTCTGTTTTTTGCAATTTTTCATTCTACTCCTGGCAGTACTCTTTATTTGTGCTAAGAATGTTGTAAGTATACTGTGTTACCACCCTACTTTTTACATCTTGGCAACAAAGATATGCCAAAGTTGTAAGAATAAATTACGTCATTGCCATTTAGTTTAATAAACATTTGATTTCTAGACATGCTGTTTTGCCATGTAGCCTGAACACTAGAAAACTAATGGGAACCTATATTGAGTCACACGAAGATCCAGGTTCAACTCATATTAGATTATCTGAGTTATATCTTCTTCTTTTCTTTTCTAGCTTTATATGTTGTTTTGGTGTGTTTTTTAATGAATTGAATTTTTTCTCCCAAGTCCCTTTAGAGTTTGAATAGGAGTGCCATTGAAAGAACTCAAATGACTGTTATTTAACTCTGGTAGGAGTCGTGCAGAAAAAAAGGTGCTAGTCAAAATCTTCTTCTTATTCTCTGCACGGTGAAACTATTTATGAAAAAGAGTTGAATACATAACAAGTATGGCTGCAGTAATTACAAAGAGATGACTTGGCTATTACTATCTTATATGATCATACAGTAAGGGCCTGAGTGTGGATGGTTTCAGATCTGGGCAAAATGTTTGAAATTGGACCATTTGTGGGTCGGTTTTAAGCTGATTTTAGACCTGAAATTTAAAACATATGTCGTTAGTTTTGGATGAAGCCTTATGGACTTTGGCCAAATTTGCTTGTCTTGATTAGTTGTCAACCTGTTCTAACCTGCCAGAAGCATGATCATTCATGTAAATTATTGGATGAAGTCTGCATGCATGCTTCCCGCAAATACCATTACTCATTCTAGCTCTTCTCTATTGTTACATCTCTTTCCCCTACAGACAACAAAGTTCTTTGTTCTTTTTCTTGAAACTCATAATGTTTGCTATTTCCTACAGACTGTGAGGGAGCCTGCTGATTCTAGGTGGAGGCCAGGGCTGCAGGGACGAGGAGGTAGGGGAGGTCGAGGAAACTACCCACGATCTGTGCCTAGTGGTATGAACTTTCTTTTTTAATATAATGCTCAAACTTGGCATAAGAGTAACATGCTCTATGTAGTTATATGTTTTATGTGTTGGTCTTAAATTTATCTATGCATCTAATTGCATTTCAATTTGAGCAGTTGACTACATGTTAGTTTTGAGCTAACCACTTCGGGTTAGCATGTAATTTTGATACTGTTTATTCTATTCTTGTTGTGTCAAATGTCTCATTCGCATATTAATGTCAATTTTGTAAGTTATCCAATATCAGTTTCACTAATAGATATCTGTTTCCATGCCATCCATCTTTCTGCAAATCAGCAATTCATCTTTTTATCATTTTATGAAATGGGAACTACATGTTCTGTCTTCATTTTATGAGCATGTTTTACATTTTGTTATGTGAAACTTTGTAGCTAGGTGTACCCTGTTATCCAAAAGTTCATGTATTGGTTATTGTTGGCATGTTTGCTACTTATTGGATGTTTATTAATGGTTATTGATGAAAAAAATTTATTGCCTACAAGATGCTGCTGCTGGAAGAAATGTTACTTCAGGGAAGGATAATGGACTAAACCAAGGTACGGATAAAGCCAATACATCCTCTTCATCCACCATTCCTGACACAGAGAATAAGTCTGCAATTTCCATACCAAGGTACCTATTTTGTCTGTTAACTTTGGCTCTGAGTTAGAGCATACCGATTTTGTTAAGCGTGGATGATGTATTCTTTTGCCAATGCTCATACGAAGGCATATATTAAGTTGTTTAGTGCACTGGATCAATGTCTGATTAATTGTGTCCTTATTTGAGTTCTAATTTTTGTGGAACAAGTTTATGTTGCAGATTGATGAACATTTAAAATTAAATAAGTCAGTCTTTTTTACTCTCTGGTCAAGAACTCATGGGTGTATCATGATAGTTACATAGATCATATTATTGTGCAGATGATGAGCTTTGACACCACCATAGGATAGATGCTCTATGATCTTGGTTTTAAAGGTTTGAGTTATTTGAAAAACCTCTTTGCTTACCAGGGTAAGGTTTCATATATCGATCCTCGACAATTCTCGAATGGTAGGATCCTTTTGCATTGGGCTGCCATTTTTGAACCATTTTCATCTGGATCAAAAAGGAAACTAGCGAAGATTTATGCATTGTTTAAAGCTGAAATTTGTGAGGTAATAGGAACAGCAACTTCTGTTCTACTAATTCATATATAAAGCAATGCTGAACTACTGTATTCCAGTTGATAATAAAGCACAAAATTGTATATTGTTATTTACCCTCACAACTTGTACATATAATTGAATAACCATAGTTGATGTCTTAACAATGTATTGGGCGTGCCTTGAGTTTAATATACTGTTTGCTTGTTATATTATCTTTCTTTTCATTTTTTGTATGATTTATCTGGTAGAACATATATACTTCTATTCTCTGTAATAGAATTTATTTTCTCCAACCAACTGTGCAACTTCTTTAACTGCATCTCGTGTATTGACCTAACTATATTTCATATTAATCGTTAATTTTCAGCTCCATTTCTGGTGTTGCCAATGATCCCAGCAACATAAATCATCCAATGTTGTCTCAGGGGTCCAATGTATCTGATGTGAGTGGCATTGCCCAGTGGGATAAAAGTTCTGGGGCTGTAGCTACTAAGCCAGGGACTTCCATGTCAGTTCTTAAAGATGTAAACCATGGTTTTGCATCTGGACGCCCAGATTCAGACCAATGTTCATCAGACAAGACAGCGGCACCTGTTCTGGAGATCTATGCTTCAGTCTCAGACCCTGTGTTAGTGCCATCTCTTGATACACACAAAGCTTGTGAGTTGGAGGCTGTTAAACAAGTAACAGGGATCCAGAGCTCCATTGTTGAGACTGCCACTAGTAGGGCTGCATCTAGGGATATATCTGGATATAAGTTATCATATATAAGTGGAAAAGGTTCTTCTGACATTAGTGATGCCTTCATCCATGGAAAGATACAGATCAAACCACAAGGACCTGGAAAAAGTGAACTCTCAGAAAAATCTCATAGTAAATCTTCTTTTTCTGGTGCTATAGGCAGTAGACCATCCTCTAATTACAACAATCGTTCTCAACATCTTAGTGGTTCGCAGAAAGGTAGACCTTAACATGTTCTTCATAGCAATTTTTTATATATGTACTGGGTCATGAGTGATTGGTTGATTATATACAGAACTGTTATAGTGCTTTTCTTATCATGATCATTTACTACATACATTGGAAGTTTGAGAAGCAACACAAGATACTAAACCACATATTTTTTCTTTTTCACCGTCACGAACTTAGTTGGAATTGTCTAAGTCGTAAGGCACATTTGCGTTATTTGTCCGCAAAGGGTCAACCCAGAAGGAACCTCGTACAAGTCTTGAAGGACCTACAAAAAGAAAATTGATTAGTTCAAGCGAACAAGTGACGAACAAGTCTTGATGTCCCGCAAAAGAGGGTAGCTTTTACAAGCAATTCAGGAAGTACTTAGTGTGCAAAGAGAAAGAGAGGAAGGGAAAACAAGGACTTTAGATGGCAAATGAATAGTCATAAATCTACAAACGATAGCTCACTGGTCGTCGAGCACATTGACAAGTACTCGTAGGCTTTACATGCGAAGTTTTGAATCCAATCAACGCCCAACACTATCTCAAACTCCCATCTAGTCTTGTGCGACTTGGGTGGTTTTAGGGTGTTGAGATGACTGACGTTTTGCATTGCACCGTAGCATGTAGAAAACAAGTCATGACACGTGAAAGCGGGGCCATTTTGGGGCAGTTATGTCCTTTCTGGTGAGCGGTCACTCTGCAGCTTTGCAAACTACTCCTGCTTATAGGTTTTAAGCAAAACCACACAAAAACAAGGCAAACCACATTGCTAAATGAATGTACAAGTAAACAAAAGCAATGAACGGTCCATCGACGAAGGTGTTGCGGGCGCGCGATGACCATCCGTGACACTAAGGACTAATCAATTGGTTTAGTACTTTATGAAATATACGGCATGTTCATTTCTTAGGAGATAAAGTAAACCTTTCATTTTGTTTTCTTTAGTTTCTTATGTGTTCTTGGAGTTGAGATATTAAATTATATAATCAGATGCTATCAATATTTAATATGTTCATAGCAAGTTTGTTGGTTTCTAAACAAAGCTTTTTGGTATCAAATTAATTAGTTGATATTGATATCAATGTTCTATAGCAAGCTTCTGTGCATGATAAACTTCCTTGGACAGCATGATTTCTGTTGAGCCATGTTCATGCATTTGTAATCCAATTAACGGTCCTTGTCCATCTGAATGCCCATTTTTGACGATATACACAAACTGCCAAGAATGGCCCCTTCTTTGCCTAAAAAGGTGCTGCAATGCCCTAGTCAATCAAGTCGAAATATTCTTTAAATTTAGAAGTCATTGGTTGTCAAACATGAATGAGGGACGAATGCACGGTGGGTTAGATTGTGGTTCGCTGTTTTCTGGAGCTTTGAGTTGCTGTACCCCAAGTACTATGGTTATCACAGAATATTTGGGTTCTTTTCCTTAAATATAAAGACTAAAGATCAAAATATCTGTAATTTGTTTGTTTGCATTTCTCAAAGCTTTCGCTAGATCTTGTTCACTCGAGTGCCATATTGCATTCTGAAATAGAAACTGAGATAAGCATCTCCATCAGTTGTTTATATCAGTTGTAATACACCAATTGTCTGCTTGTCACATACTGATTAGTACCTTAGCAAAAAGAATTCTAGAGATTGTTAACCACCAGGCTCTTATTTTGACCTTAAGCTGCATATGAAATATATAAGGTGATATCAGGTTAAGAGAAATGCTTCATGTCATGATCCAGGTCCCCAGTGGTGGTAATGGTGCACATCAACAAGTGCACTGCCCCAGCCTCACTATCATCTCTGTCCTGTGAGGTGCACCACATTTGCCAGTCCAGATTTAAATAATGACTTAGAGTCACGGCGTGCGGCACTAGCTGCATGATGTTTGCCTTTGATGTTTACTATATAGACTTTTAACTTATATTGGCATTCTACCTTGGCAGACTAACAATTGTGTTGGTGCCTTGTAATAAACTACATTTCTAGTTGCATAAATGGATTTTATAAAGGAGTTGTCTGGAAATGCAAATCTTCAAAATGGTGAAATTTGTAGTTCTTATGTTCTGGAAGGCCACAAATGAGTTTGTGTGACGAGGTAATGTTGTATCAATGCAAGTTATAAATGATGACTAAATTGACGAGGAATTTTTTACCTAGACAAAAAGATCTTTTAAAAGATTATTTGAGAAAAAAATTGATTCCTAGAAAATGGTATGAAAAATGTATTTGGTTTAACGATTTAACATTTCTCTATTTGGTTAATGTTGAGGAGTTAAACTTAGAAGTCCTCTTGTCTTATTCTTGTGCTGATGAGTGACTTTAAGGGAAAAATGTAAGAGTTGATCACAATGGTAGTAAGTCGTAGCAATTCTGAGAATGAGAAGTGAGAATTTTATTTAATTTTTTTAGACAAAGTTCTAGAGGGATTAATTAAGGGTTGGTTGTACATTACTACATTGCATATAGATTTTATCTTAAGTGCTGAAACTACACAATTTTAGGTTTGTTAAACTTAAAAGTTGGCTAAGTAGCACCCTTTTTTTTTTCTTATTCAGCTCCTGTACCCAATAAAGAGTGGAAACCAAAAACCATACAAGCGAATGCTGCTCAAGCATCTGAAATGACCGACACTTCTGATGTATTGGTGGTGGCTGAAGCTGTTGCTCAATCGTCACCAGCAGCATGTTCTGTGACCTCAGAGGAATCTTCTGTGAAGTTGGAAAAGAAGGTAAATGACCTGAAGCTAACAGAGAAACAACATGTCATTATTCCAAACCATCTTCAAGTGCCAGAGTCTGAAAGGCATGGCTTGAGTTTTGGAAGCTTTGATGCCAATTTTGAGTTGAATATGGTTGTTGCAAATGGCCCTGCTAGAGTTGAAATTGATACACCATTTTCCGAGTCACCTGAGATTGAAGAAACTATCGAGAAGCCATCTTTAAGGTCAGATACGACGTTTACATTCTGCTTTAACAATTACATTTGAAGATGTGGCGTTCTGCATATTTGGATATTTATTTTTATGTTGGATCAGGAGATTATGATGCACACATAATGAACTCATTTTGTATTTGATGAGATGTAATAACATTAAGAGAAGTAGATGACCATCAAGTTTATTATGTATGGTAGAACATGCACGTTCATACTAACATCTGATTACAAAGCTTTGGAGCTTGAAATTGTTTTTTGCGATCATTTTTTAGCTGTTTCTTTCTATACTATCTTTCAGACACGCAGAAGCTTTTCTAACTATGGTAGCATTTTTTGTTGAATGCTCCTCCTCTAAATGTACAATAATAAAGAGATCTGCTGGTAACAAGGCACTGTTATGATATTTGTGCATTAGGATTTTTTTTTAAATTTTTATTCTTTTAAGAATACTAGTTTATTTGCTAGTTGATGTATCTGTCATTTATATTTAATAAAAAATATTTCACCATTATGATATTTATTACATTAGAAACTTCTCGTATAGATGCTTCCAAGAAGGTTTTATTATTTGTTAGCTAGTATATATGTCACTGGTATTAATAAAAAACTTATGGATTTAATTTGACAAATGACATGTAATGCACAGTGTCTTTGCCATCTTTAATAAAAAAGAAATATCTGTAGGTATTGACCTTTACAATCATAATATCTTTGTTTTATTTGCTGCTATTTTATATGATAGTATGAAGTTGTCTTTTAAAAAGTATCTAGGGAATTGTTCTTTGGCTCAAGAACTAGAGAGCTCGATCTGGCATTAGAGGATCTTTGTTTCTCTGTTTTTAGTCATTCCTTTTTTTATTACTTCTACCTTTTTTTTCTGCTTAGGTTATATTGATTTTACTACTATATGCTGTCTCTTCCAACTATTTAGTTTTCTTTCTTTTTTACATGCAGCATTCATACTGCATCCTCAGCTGCTCAAGAAGCGGACTCTCCGGATCATCCTCAATCACCTGAACAGGTGCCAGATAGTTATTCAACCAAAGAAGCTGGTGTTTCTGCTAGTAAATCTGCTGCAGCAGAATATGACCAATCTAACCAACAAGCCAATGTATCTCCAGAAGGCCCTCAGAATTTGGTCATTCAATCTGCACCATCATATCCATCACTAGGAATGGCACCACAAGTTCTCGGAAGCCAATTTTCACCTTTTGAGAACTCAGAACCACAGGCTCGTGATAGCTCCCGTCTTCCAAACTTTCTGGTATGGTATCACTCATGAGTCATGACCTTTATATTCTTGCTACGCAGGTCATGCATTGTTTATCTACAACAATATCTTTTTATTTATGTCAATGTTTTGATATTTGTCGATAGCATCATTGCTACTGAAGCTAATCTGGTAGCGGCTAATGGTAATAGGATATCTATGGAGGATCAGTTGTTGTCACTTTTTGAATTTCCTTTTTGAATTGGATATCTATGGTAATAGGATATCTATAGTATTGGGTTGTACAGTCTGGTAGGTTCACTGTATCAAGTATGGGCCCAATGTTGTTTTCTTTTCAAGCCAAAATTTTCCTATTCGTCTCTCTCTCTCTCTCTCTCTCACATACACACACAGAGACGCACTCTCTCTCTCTCTCTCTCTCATGCTTCCTCTTTCTCCCTCCCCCTTCTCTGCCCCGTCGTTCACTTGGTGGTGTTGTTGCCTCCTCTATCTTGCCACATCACCATTGCTACATCCTTGTTCGGGTCATCACCTCCTCGTATTTATTCCTCAACAACCATCTTGCTCTCTTGCCTCTTGTAATCCACAACTTGCAATGGGTCCCTCTGATCACTATGGAGTCCAGTAGAATCTTGTTTAGATGGATAAAGGCTTTTGGGCCCATTTGGACTTGGAAGAGAGCTTAGATCCTCTACTTCTTTACAAGACTATGTGACAAGGGTAACATTCCCAAGTTGGGTATTTGGCTAAGGAAGAGGAAAAGATATGGAATATATTTTGGAGTAGAATTATTTTTTGATCAACTGTTGGAATCTGGGTAGGTTTAGATAGAAGACATGAGTAGGAGGACATTTGAGTGTTGCTTTTTTTATCAACTGTTGGAATCTAGGTAGGTTTAGATAGAAGACATAAGTAAGAGGACATTTGAGTGCCAAGAACCTGTATTTATCTTGATTTTTTTTTTACTTTTTCAATAATCTTTAGAACTGGTTTAATTTATTAGTCTTGATCTCTTGAGGAATAGTTTACTTTCCCTTGAACCTGAGAAGTGTGCATTGTCTATGAACGAGATTTATCAGTATGCATGATGTCAGTGCTTCCTTGTGTTGATGATTGAGTTGAGGATGCTGTGAGAAGATCTCAACAATTACGGCGTGTGGTTGGAGCTAGTTGAAAAGTTTGCAGAGGAAGATTATCACAATCCCCTGCCACATACCAATCCCACATGTCAGGCCATCGATGTCCAAGTAAAACAAGTGGTGGTTCACAGAGTTGGGGAACCCATGTGGTTAGCATTTTGCTGATGGGTTGTTCAACAAGGCACATAACTCTGATGAGTTGCTTTCTTAATTGATGCAACCATAGGCACCATCTATTGATTTGAAGTTTAAAAATGAAACCACCTATGTTCTCAGTAGTTATTGGCTTAGAAGATCAAGCATCAACGGCTTTATTTGCTAGAATGCTTTGAGCTCCTGAATCTGTGTTGTCACTAATTTTAATGAAGCCAACCGAAAGCAAGAGCAAGGTGATGTATTATTTGAGGACCCTAGGTGAAAATCAGACAATTTATGGTCCTAGTTCATGAGGAAGACAACATGATCAGGAGGTTGTTGGTGTTGGTCTAGAATTGCAACCACCAAAATATTCAAACATCATACTATAAGCCATGTTGGAAAAGGATATCTATTCTCCACTGTACATTTCTCGACATATTTCAAAGGAAAACTTGTCTCTATGTACTTTACAGTGGTTCTGCTCACAATTTTATCAGTGATGTTGTCCAACAACTAAATTATGGCAAAAGCCCATCAACTTTTTTGGAGTCTGCTTGGTGATGGAAGGTTGATGATCTGCTCTACCAGATATGTAAACATGCTCATTTGCCTCCAAGGTGAGAAGCACAAGGTCAACCTCCTTTGCCTGATGTCAGTGGAGTATCTTATTCTTGGTATAAAATGGTTCAAAAAAGTAATACCCAATTTGATTTGACATTTCAACACTATGACAATCGAGTTCAAGCACAATAGTTGAGAAGTTGAAGCACCAGCAGATTGACCTACTTGCAAGATTAAAGAACCAAAGTCCTTTTCTCATGCTTCATACAAGTTGCTTTATCTTGAGACAAGACTGATGTCAAAAGGCACTCGGAAGCAATGCCTCACTTGAGCACCTCTATGGGCCCTGGGTGAAGCACCTTCAACTGGGTATCTCCTAGGCGTGAGCCTTTGTTGAGGAGCACCTAGGTTGGCTGGGGCTACCCGAACCAAATTGGCCTCCTATCATTTTCCCCATTAGGGACTTGATCCAAACCGAATCCCATATCAAACTCTCTCGATTCAGTTCAGTTAACTAAACTGTGCAATGATCCCCCCTCCCAAAGGCACCTATGCACTTGGCCCTATTGTTTCTGCCACCAACATATGGCAATTCACTTTCCTCCATAGATTGTGTCTCCTCTCTCTCTCATATGTCCATTCTTTTCTCTCGCTTTCCTCATCTCTGTGCTCCCTCTTTCTTTTCTCTTCTTTCATCTCTGTTCTCCCTTCCTCTCTTGTTCCCTTCCTTTTGTGTTCTCCTATTTTGTCATGTTTGGGCCTTGCTGTTGTAATGTAAGCATTGTACTTTGCTCAATCCAGGGCCTAATGCCTCAGGCAATAATGGACCTTGACGCTTTACAGGCTCTAGATTTCTTGACAACACTAGGAAAAGGTAAACATGGGGGGGAATGAGTTGTTTCAATGTGCCTTGCATGATAATTCTTGTGTTCTTTCTCCACCTAAGCAGTGGAACCTAACCCATCCTCACACATCTTTTTAGTTGTCTCCCAGCCGTGGTGTTACCCAACCAGTGGGACCCAATCCCCCCTTGTTTTTTCTATGCATCACCCAATCATGTTTGCAAGTCTGTCAGCCAGCAGTGATTGAGTGTGTTAGCATCCTTCAGCTTCTCATCATTGTCCCAGTCTCATGCAACTCACCATTACCGCATGCACCTTCTACATGGTGATTGTTGGCCATGCCAACATCCCCAGTTACCTCATTCTTATGCCTTGTATGATGCACAATCTAGATGTGACTTTCTCCACTCGTGACAAGGTCCCAAAAGGACATGAGCCCCATTTGGATTGAGAAGATGGCTGATGCCTCCTCTTGTTTGTGAGACTAGGTGACTGGGGTACTAAGCCCAAATTAGTTTTTTGGTTAAGCAAGAAGAAATGTCCTCAATTAATTTCTGGTATTATTTAATATGTGATGTCTAGATATGGTCTAGATGGGGGAATAATTCCTAATAATTGTTCATTTTTTATTTATTCTATATGGATTTTCTGGAACAATACTAGTTTACATTGTTGATCTTAATCTTCTGGGGCTTCTACTTTTTGATTGGAGTACTAAGCACCAAAGACAACTCGCTTACATTTTCTCATTTCTCTTCTAACTTAAGTTCCTGTACTTAGTTCACCTTAGCATATATTTGATTTTGGATGGGTTAAACTTACTTGGCCATCTGATATTCCATTTTGTAACAAGTTGAAATTTAACCAGAAAAATGTCTTAATATAGAACAAAAATTGAAATGTAAGTAGTAACCTTGCTTCTCATTTTTGATTAAACTAAAAACAGAATTGACACCGACTGGCCTTTGTTTCTGATGGCAGACCTGCTTCATCTTTTGTATCATTTTGGTTAGGATGTTGAGTTTCTGTTGTACAGGTGCATCAACCCTATGACCCATCCACAAGCTACTACACACCATTCTATCGACCTACTGCTGATGCTGATGGTCGAATCTCTCCATTTCTTGCATCCAGTGCCTCCTCCAGGTACAATGCGAACATTGCAGTCCTGCCGGCTCAGACAGGCCAGACTTCTCAAGAGGTTTGCTTTTAAGCTTTTGGCTTGATTAATCTTTTTGTTTTAAATATATGGAGATATATTTTTGGATTGTGTCATGCTAAATACAATCATCACACTCCAGCATTGGTGATTGTTTTCAGAAAATCATATGCTCTGCCAATTTTCCTTTCCACCGAACAGCTTGTAGTTGTAGACTTATCGTAAGATATTATTGGATCTAGAATTTTTTGTGATTGTATTATACAATAAGTTAAGCAAAACCTGTGTTTTTACTACTCTCAGCAATTTACTTGTGATTATAGTCTTGTATCGAAAACTTCTTCTTCAAATTCTCAGTATCATGGTCTGCGCATTCTGGTTAAGATTCTGATGCTCATGTTTTTCCCCGTCCAGAATACCAACTCCGCTGTGCTCTCTACAGTTGGCTCAACTCTTGCAACTCAAGCTGCAGGTGCTATGCAGGGTTCAGTTGCTATTCCTCAGCAGCCAGTTCCTGTCTTCCGGCAACCTGCTGGTTTACATTTATCTCACTACCCTCCCAACTACATTCCATATAACCAATACTTTTCGCCATTTTATGTTCCTCCTCCTACCCTTCACCATTTCTTGAGCGGTGCCGCATTCCCTCAGCAACCTCCTACTGGCAGCATGTATCAGACTCCTGGAGCCGCAACTCCTGCCACTGCTGTCAAGTATTCTATTCCACAATACAAGACTGGTGCTAACATTGGTAATTCTGCAATTGTTGGGTTGCCAACTGTTTATGGAACATATAGCTCGACTCCAGCTGGCTATACATCTGGTCCTGCTGCTAGCAGTGGAAACTCAACTGCCAATGACGATCTTGGGTCTTCCCAATTTAAGGAGAACAGTGTTTATGTTCCAGGACAACAGGTATTATTTTTTCTTTTGATACAGATTTTTGTATGCGATGTTTGGTTCATGCTTAGTTATTGTGTTCTGCTGCTATACTAGATGGATAAACCTCCAATTTAGAGTTACATAAAGATTACTAAAATTTATGATTTTCTTTAGAACCTTAGTTGTAGATCTTTTTTATGTTTCTGGTGCTTGATCTTAAACTCATTATAGAGTTATTGATTTTTGCTGCTTCACGTGAATTTCGCAAGCACCTATGGATTTTTTTGCTCCTTTTAATGAAATTCCAGAAGGTCTTGGTGCTCCTTTGCTATTTCTCAGAGTCTTTGGAATTACATGTTGCATCATTAGCTTAGGGATTGGCTAGAGAATGAGCAGTTATTAGCAGAATCATTTGACAAGTGAAGCTGACTGATTCAGTCTATTAATCAGGGAACTGATATCTTTTCTATGTTTAAGTTGGATAGCGTGATCCTGAAATCGTATGTGACGTTCCGTAGGAACGAGTGCATAGAAGATGCTAGGAGTTGCAATGTGCTGAGTGTAACCAAATTTTAAGCAGGGATTTTGTGTGGATGATGTTAACTGAAGCTTTTCTTTTGAGGCAAGGAAAGGCAACATCTATGAGCTTATTTTATTAAGATTATGAAATAAGGAGTACAAATGAAGGTGACAAAAAGATGAGCAGTAGCAATTTTGAAGGAAGCTGCAGAAAGAGGGAGAGGGAGTGAGAGTCCTTAAGTCAACGTAAGAAAAAGCACGTTATAGCAAATGGATAAATATGGTGCTAGCTTCTTCTTGGCTGTGTTTTGCCCCATAGTCACTATGAAGGAATAAAATTTGATTATATTTCAAACAATTAGAGGATGAGATTAGCGTCGTGGTGTGGTTGCTCCTTCACGACCCAAGTGATCATGGTTTTGAGTCAATAAACTACGTCTTTGTTTCCATGTGTGAGACCATGCACTTAGTAGACATTTGGAGTCATGATGAGATTTCTCCTTTATGGCCAACATGTCAATGTTTGGATTCAATAAACAAACTTTTTGTCTACATGAGTGAAACTATGTTGATTGACACTCCATAGACCTGTACTAGCAGAATCTGGTGCCACACCATCCTTTTTAATATTTTACACAACTGATCGATTTTTGAGGCATATTTCATCAGAATGGTATCTTACATTGGTACTGTCATTTTAGGTAGTTAATCCTGTGATTAACAACTCCAACTTAAAGATTTTATCTAGTCATACTAATTGCACTCCGTATCCTCTGATCTAGATTCCTTAAATAAATGTGAGATTTTATCTGGTCATACTAATTGTACTGGGTATCCTCTTATCTACATTTCTTAAATAAACGTGACCAACTACCCTGGCAGTTTGATCACTATCACTATGTATTTGTATCTACTTTTCTCAGTCATTTTCTGATTAAAACCTGTTATAAGATGATGAGCCATCACTGATGACGAGTTGCTTAAAATGCTTGTTTCAAAATTTGACTAGTTCTTAGGTTCAACTGACGAAGTTTTTCGGTATTGGATGATCTTTTCATTTTCTTTTATTGATGCTATCGATGTTGGGTGACCAGGGCTCAAGTTATGAAAAGAGCCTGTTTGATTGCAGTGGTATCGCTGCATTGTCACTCCCTAGCCCTGATTGGCAAGGAGCCTTCTACACATGGTCACTTTTTTGTTTTTGTTTGATGCTCTATGTTCCTGTGCAATGATTGTTGTTTCGCTCGGACCAGTACGAAACAAGCACCACATACCGAACTGAGCGTTAATCGTTACGTGGACCCACCCTAGTCTGGTCCGTCGTATAAAAGGGAAGTGGGAAACCCTAAATCCTACTTTCATGCTACTTTCACTTCTCACATGATTGTTGCGAGCCTATGGCTTCTCAACGCCACGACCTCCGATTGTTGTGTTCGACACTACACATCGCCACGCGACTGATGCTGTGATCAATGCTTCTCATGCAGGCGGCTACCGGCGAACTTCACTTGCCGTGGCCTTGCTGCACATCGCCATGCCTCAGATATGTCTCTTCTCCCCTTCCTCTTCCTCTTTTCTTCTTCCTCCTCCTTCGCCGCTTCCTCTTCTTCCCTCTTTCTTCCTCCTTCCTTCACCATCCCTTCCTCTTCTCCCTTTTTACTTTCTCTCCAAAACATTAGTATTTACCGGTGTACCTTGTTGGTGCACCGGTACAGACCTGTACATACCAGCCCAACAAATCTCCGAGACAAGTCCGGTATCCAAAATGACGCCTGTGTATACCATACTGCACATGATGAAAATATATTATTTTTTCCATTACTAACGGTGCTTAGATTCTAAAGGTGCTTAGTTCACAAGTTTCCTGTAATTCAACGCTGTTTTCCATTACTAACTGAAATATATTGTTTTTTTGGAATCTGTAAGATAATGATAGGTTGTCCAGGAGTTATTGTACTTAATAGCTCATCAAGTAGCTGACATGGAAGTTGGGCAGAGTTTGTGGATCCTTATTGTCATTATGTGGGATGCATTTTCTGGTCAGCTTGTGGTATTGATATATTTTGCCGAGGAAACCTGCTGCAACAGTAATTAAAACAGTTGTCTTTTGCATTAACTTGTTGGCTCATTTGTGAAATTATCTGCAATAAATTCTCAATTACCCATGTTCACCTATGCCTTTATATTTCTTTATGAATTATGTAATTTCTGTTGGATAGTTACTGTTACAAGTGTTTATGATGATCTTCTTTGTGGTTATGTGCCATCTCGTTTCATTTTATATGCATCAATTCGTCTTTGTCGTATCTGAATCTCTGTTTTCCTAGCAGAGTGAAGGTTCAGCTGTCTGGATTCCAGCACCTGGACGGGATATATCTGCACTTCAAGCTAGCTCTTTCTACAGCATTCCTCCTCAGGGACAACACATGACTTTTGCAGCAGCGCAAGCTGGCCATGGTGCTTTCAGTGGAATTTACCCCCCAACACCAACTGTCGCAGGTTCTGTTCATCCATTACTCCAACAGTCCCAGACTGTAGCTGGAGCTGTCGAAATGTTGGGGCCCCCTGCTGGTGTTTATCAACAGCCACAACGTGCACAGATAAATTGGACCAATAACTATTGAAAGATGCCAAATCTAAGTTTACAAAAGCCATAGCTCGGTGCTAAGGCGACGGTGGATTCTAATGAGAAGACATTTCAAATGCGGTGTCGAGTTGCCTGATTGGAAAGAGTGGATATATGATATCTAGAGGATGGCCATCCTGAACGGAAGGCTTCGGGAGTTGGAGTTGCTAGACTTTGATAGTTCAGGCTATACTTGTGACTGTTACTGACGAAATCTATGCTAGTTGTGTGGTCCTGCTCAAGTTCCTCGTCTTTAGTTGTTTGCTGCTCATTCTTTATCAATTGCTTGTTCTCACTTTCTAATCTGCTAAAGGTACTTAAGTCTGAGTTTCACTTCCACCATCACGCTGCCTTGCTTGTAAAGTAAATTTTGATAGTGAAAAATGTAGAACAAACAATAATATTTGGTGTAATTGAGATAGCAGCACATCATTTTTTGTTCGGTATCATTCGTCACTGCATCACTAATGTCGCACATAACCAAGCGTTTATTGCATTCCCGATTTTTGACTCCTGAGATATGGTCCTCATGAGGCATTATGTGCCACCTTTTTCAGAAGGCATTATCTCTCATTTGTTTGAGAATAATCTTTGGTGTGGTTTCATTCTACCAAAGAACGCTGCTATGTTGCGCCACCGTGTATCAATGACAGTGGTTTGCATTCTTGACACTCTGTTTCAATTGCCTTGTTCTTCTTATAATGCTTGACATGCTGTGCGACAGTATATGATTCAATTGTGTGGCATGCGTTGACTTTTGTTCATAATTCTTGCGAGGTATTTATCCATTCAAGTTACAGTATAGCTGCCATGCTGTCACAATTCCTCTCTGTCTCAATTGCCTTCTTGCCTTCCTTACAAACGCTTGGTCCTATGCAACGGTATATTATTCGACTTTTATCATGAATCTGGTCACGTATTTTTATCCATTCAAGTTACGGTATGGTTGCTGCTAAGCTATGAGACATGCTGACACATTCCAAGTTTCTTCATGAATAAAGAAAGAATCCAACTCCAATTTGGCATGGTGGACAAATCACCCATCCTTTTGTTTTCCTGTGAAGTTATCGATGTTATGGCTGATACTAACCAGGAATTGCAGCTGGTTGTTTATTTCCTCTCTTCTTATGTGCAATGGATTCTAAATAGGTTTCCTGCAGGAGATCAACCGATGGGAGTTACATTGCCAGACGCATCTCGTGGTCTTCCGACATGGGAATCATTCAGTTGCGCAGTGCACGATGCAGGCAAACCCGGATTCACTTGGCCACGGCTCTCGTAGATTACTTGCCTATTTCTGCCTTCGACAAAGAATCCATGGTAAAACAAAACTCCTCGACTTCACACGGATAAGCTTTCTCTATTAGCATACACGACAGCAGAGTTGATTCGGAGTCGAGCTTGTACAAGTCAAGAAATAGCAGGCATTAATTTCGTTGATATTATTATATGCCATTAATCATCATTTACGATTGGCATTCGTGGTCTTCTTCTGCCACCACACTTCCCGGGGATGAGGAGGAGGAGAAGCCGGTGGTTCTGTGGCCACGAGAAGAGGTCGTGGCGGTTGACACTCCATCGCCTATTCTCGTGTTCGCAAGCTTCTTCCCCACCTACAATTTAGCTCCGATGCTCCTCGCAAGAACAGGTCAAGCGACGATGCGTCTCTCCAGGCTGAACGTTTCTGACTTGGGCAGGGGATATATTAAGCCTGTGATCTTGCCATTTAATTGGCCATCCACATATCATTTCCTTTCCCTTTTGATCCAAAGATTTCTGCCCACCTGTAGCTCTCAAGAGAATTCCTGGTATCTGTTCCTTCGTCTTGTTTGTAGTTTCATTGGATCTAATGCAGTCGACACTGGTAATCTAACGTGGAACCACTTCATCCTCCTCGGTAGATCATCGTAAATGGCGACCGAAGGACTGAACCCTAGCAAGAACACCAGGAGGGAGAGATCACCAGAGGACGCCAAGAGTGCCGCCGCACTGGCCATCGACTCGCCCCGCCACGGTGACTCCCGGCCGATGCTCACCAAGCAAGCCAGCCAGAGAGCCAGCTGCCTGTGCTCGCCGACCACCCACGCCGGGTCCTTCCGCTGCAGGCTCCACCGGAACTCTCTCCATCACTCCAGCGGCTCCGTCGGCTCCGGCTTGTCTGAGCTTGCCGAGAAAATTAAGTTCCGGTAGGGACATGGCGGTGGCTCTCTTCCGTGTCTCCCATGGAGGACGCAAGCGTTGCTCATCTTCTTCCTTAATCATCTCGGTGGAAACTGTTCTTTTGTGCCTCTCCATGGAGTTGTTGTTCTCTGTGTATGTACATTGGATGACACTGTAATCTGTGGTGTATGTCATGTAACTGAGCTCATTCTTTCTCTGTACAATCATGCTCTTCCTTCTCTGACGTTTCTTGCTGTCATCCACTGTTGCGAGTGAGGATTAAAGTGTCAGGACTCAGATTACAGCTTTAATGGTCTCATCTTCCATGAAGAAAAGAGCAGACAACATGGGAGCCACCGGTTGATCATTTAGCGCAGACAAGATGATGCAGATTTGTACGAGACGGCAGACAACCTCAACCAGAAGAATCACAATGGAAGTGGACTGCCGCCATGATCTCGATGAGGGAGGAGAGAGCGCCTTAGAGGGCAGCACATGCTCGACAGCGAGATCCCAACTTCAGAGCAGGAAGGGACGTGGAATATACTTTGTTAGTGGAGTGTGGGGGAGACAACGGTAGGTGTTCACTGTGGAGGTATCTCCTTCTTCCACCTCTTTGTGGAGTAGCTCCCACCATGAGGCTTCAATCATGGAGCACCAAAGGCGAGAGTAGGGGTGGAGTGGGAGGCATCCTTTGGCATTTCAATGAGCTTATGATGCATCTCACTATGGAGTTTGTGCACAACAAAATACTCCATTTCAATCATAAGACATTGGCCGCAAGATTCTTCTGCCTCTTCTGTTTCAAGAGAGTGATGATGCTGCCTGCTCTACTGAAAAGCTTGCCATGGTTTACCAGGTTAGCAGCCAAAAATTAGCCCATCCGTTTACCTAGATTAGAAGGGCTTCTCTCTCTCTTTCTCTCTGTGTCACCAACATAGTAATTAGATGCCATGTATGTTCTGAAAGAATATATATGTAGAGGAATCTCTTCTTTGGCAGCACTCCTCGGTCCTCATATCCCACCTACCTTAGCCTCTCTCTCTCTCCCAGTGATATATTGACGTCTCATCTCAGTTGGAAGTAATCTATACGAGCTGGGGTTGTGACAAAGGGGTTTTTCTCCACTGCTAGCATCCCTAATGTTCTTGAGGTAAGCTTCTTAGGACACTACAAAACAGAGACCCAAAATCCAGCCTCTCTCTCTTTCTCTCTTTCTCTCTCTATGTGTATGGATCCACCATCTATCTCTACTTGTTCATGATATATTGATATACTCGTCACCATTGAAAAGAATCTACATGCAAGTTGTGGTTTAGACCAAAGAAAATTTCTCCACCAGCAGATCACCTACTTCTCTTTACTTGAGGTGAGCTCCTTGGGAGACAGAATGAATCCTATGACCTCCTCACCTCTCTCTAGAGTGAGAAGCATGCCATGCTCATCTCTCTCTAGAAATTCTCTTTTTTGCTATCTTTCTTTTCGATTTGTTTCATTTTCTACATTTCCTAATCTCTGTTACTGCTATAAAAATTGCCGATGACGACACAGTATTGGTGAGAGGCAATGAAGCCACAGGCTGTTGATATGCTGAGCATGAACATTTGCAGCATTTAAATGGTAGCTTTCCCATTCTTGCCATTGATATGTTGTTATTCTAACTATTTAGCAAAGAGCATATCTCCCTGCAGCAAACATTTCTTTTGTTATGATTCTTTTGAAACTGATTTGATGCCTTTTCTGGATTAATCATTCAGTGAAGCATTCACCACTGAATTGCTATTGTTTTAATGGATCAATCTATGACAACCCTTTAAATATACCAGCTAGTGTGAAGACAATATAACTCATAAAAGTATGGTTATAACAGGTAAGTTGATATACACTTATTTGGAAAATCTTAATGTTGTAATCCTTCACAAAAAGTGGATTATCATATACTTGATAAGTATCAGATTCTCAGGCGTAAGCAACTAATGATTCCTACTAAGTTTTCCCAACATAATTTCTTCTTTATCCAACTCTTTTGAGGAAAAAAAAGGGAAGAGAAAGAGATTATGTTAGTAGGCCTTTTTTATCCAAATGATTTCTCCAAAAGCTTGATTCCAACACTAGTGTGATGGGTAAGGAGGCATCATGTTTGACCTGTTTATTCAAAATCTTTTAATTAAGAAGCATATCATGCTTTTTTAATGAGAATTTAGTCTCACAAAATGCATGTTATCATGAGCTTTTCTTCCCTTTCTTTTTTTTATGTGCTGAAATTATTATAAGTTGCTTTTGTTCAGTAGCTCAACTTTTATGATTGGAGTTTGGTAAATGATAGCCTTTCATCATACATAGTTGCTTTAAGGCTTCTTTAGGTAATATATACATATATCCTTAATCTTTTTGGTAGGCCCTGTAATCCTTTGGAAGTTCAGTGTTATGGGGATCCTGAGGTCTCAAAAACATCTTCAGATGATATCAAGCTGGACTCTGCCACTGAATTGGCTAATTTGTTTGGCCACCAGCCACTTGCTCATCACCAACTTACCTCTTCATGTCCCCTTGGTGGAGGTGACATGAATCTTGTTGCTTTAGCAGATTTTCTGTTCATGTAGAAAGCAGTGCCAAGGAACTTCCAACTGTAGCATAGTCCTATGTTTTGCCAAGCTATTATGCTAAGCTCTGTTCATAGTGATTTAGAAGTTAAAGAAACCATTTCCTCATTACCAAGTGAAGGCCCAAGCAGAGCCAGTATACTAGACACAGAGAACACAAGTTTCATTTTCCAAAGTGCATTGAATATATTGCACCTTATATGCAAAAAGACTTGATATTTTAAGCCAAAATAAAAAGATGTAGGAAAACTCTGTTGCTTGCTATCAGATACTGAGATTTCAAGTTTGTTCTGTGCATGCTGATCGAACAACTTAAGCGATTAGTCTTTAGCTGTGAAGGCCCATTTTCCACTAGGAAAACTCTGTTGCTTGCTATCAGAGACTGAAATTTTCATCTCATACAGGCTGAGGTTCAAGGAAGACAGAATCACTGATCTGTAGTGGAAGATCTCATGTCATTTGTGGAAGGGAAGAACCACAGCAGCAAAGATGAAGTACATGAAACTTGGAATAAAGCCAGACACTTTCTACACAGGGGAAGCTATAAGGTATGTATTTGTTTGACACCAAAGATTAACAAAAAAGGAGATCAGATAGTTGTTCTAAATGAAAAAGAGGAAGACAAATTGAGATTCATGCGGAGCAGTGGATCATATAAATCAAGATTTTTCTTCAGGAAAAGTTTAATCTTGTTGTCATTGTTCATGGATTGTTCTCATCAAGTTCTTAACTTTGTTGCAGATCAGTGCTATCAGATGTTCCAACTGATCTCATCATTCATGTTAATAGCACCAAATACCTCCTGCATAAGGTCCAGTCCCAATCTCTCTCTCTCGCTCTCTCTCAAATACACAAAAATAGTTTGGATATGTATGCATATATATACCCAAAGAAATCTATATGCATATATATACTCAAAAAAATCTGTACCATGGTAAATAAGAGTTTGTATGATGCATAATTCTGGTAATCAATCAGGTAGTACTATAAAGCAGGCACCTAATTCCTGTAATTATACATTGCAATTCATGGTCTAAAAAACATTAATGTATACATACATGCATACTATGAATGGCTTACCCGCTAATCAAATGACAGAGTTACTTGGATTTCTTTTACTGATTTCCATTGAGATAGAATGTGCAGCAGATCAAAGTAGGCCATTTAGGAGGAAGCAACTGAAAGCTTCTCCATTAATTCAAGTTATTTGTGTGTTTGATCATGGCTTTTATCCTAGTTTTCCATATCAATTTAAGCTACAATTGGAGTCCTGAAACTGTCTTCATGTTCCAATTTGTTCAAAGCTTTTGATTTCAGCCCATTTTGACTGCAGTTTCCACTTCTGCCGAAGTGCGGTTTCATCCAACGCCTCTGCTCCGACACCGACACGGACGCCGGCCAAGCAATCCCGGTGGCTCTTCATGATGTTCCGGGAGGGGAAGAAGCCTTTGAGCTCTGTGCCAAGTTCTGCTACGGCATCACCATCAACCTCAGCGCCCACAACTTTGTGGCAGCACTGTCTGCAGCAAAATTCCTGCGCATGACCGAGTCGGTGGCCAAAGGAAACTTCGTCGCCAAGCTCGAGTACTTCTTCGAGTCATGCGTCCTCCAAGGCTGGAAGGACTCGATCATGGTGCTCCAGTCCATGTGGAGACAGTCCGGGTGGTCGGATGAACACAGGATCGTGCAGCCATGCATGGATTCCGTCATCGAGAAGATCCTCATCCACCCATCGCAGGTTCTTATGCAGCAACAAAGAGGTTTGTCTTCATCGAAGCTTATCTTAGATGATCATGGTGTTGATCTCCAGGTTACATGGTCCTACACCTACACGAGGCCAGGCTACAAGAAGCAGCGACATGGCGTCCCCAAGGACTGGTGGACCGAGGATGTTTCCGATCTCGACCTCGATCTCTTTCGATCCATCATCGCCACCGTCAGATCCACCAAGAAGCTCCCTTCGGCTCTCGTCGGCGAAGCCCTCCATGTCTATGCCTGCAGACACATACCGAGCCCACTGGACTTCCAAGCTCAGAGCTCTGTAGCTCGAACTGACGAAACCCCGAGCAAGCACCGACGAGTGCTCGAGGCCATCGTGAGCATGATCCCGACCGAAACAGCATCCGTCTCCGGCAGCTTCTTGCTGAGGCTTCTTAAGCTTACAATCTACGTCGGAGCCTCTCCGTCTACCAAAGCCGAGCTCGTGAGACGATCAGGTCGCCAACTGGATGAAGTCACTGCAAGCGATCTGCTTCTTCCGGCGGGCACAAACGCCCAGTCTCATGACACTGGCATGGTGAAGGCAATCCTGGAGAGCTTCATGCTGCAACTCCGCCGACCGTTGTCCCGAGAGGAGACCGAAAGGATGACCATGTCCATGACCAAGGTGGGGAGGACCTACGACTCCTACCTGCGGATCATTGCAAGCGAGGGTGGTTTACCGGCGTCGGAGTTCATCAAGCTCGCAGAGTCCCTGCCTCAAGTGTCAAGAGAGCAACATGATGGGCTCTATGAAGCCATTGATACCTACCTAAAGGTAAGACACGAACTGTGCATTACCAACTACGACCCCACGGTAGCCTTAAATCTCGTGAACTCCAACTGTCGATCGACGTAGGAGCACCCGGAGTTGAGCAAGGCAGAGAGGAAGAGACTCTGCAGAATGATCGACTGCCGTAAACTGTCGCCGGAAGCACTTGCAGATGCTATAGCCAACGACCAGCTGCCACTGCGCACAATCGTGCAGCTTCTGTTCGTCGAGCAAGAGAGGGTTGGAGTAGGCGGTGGTGGTCAACACGCTCCGGTCATCTCATCCAAGAACGAGGTTTCAGTGGCCAAGATAGCTCAAGACGAGGTCACAAGCTCCAGAAATGGACCGGAGGGTGGACACAGAGCCGAGAAAACGAAGGTGGTGCCATCACCATCCGAATCCAAGATAGCAGCAGAGGAGGAGAGGAAGGTGAAGGCTGGAGGACTCGCCACCAAGCACAAGACCAAGTGAACCAAGTCAAGTCAAAATGGATGAGGAATATGATGTTTGAAATGGCATGACAATGTGAGTTTTATCATCCTCCTTCTGAAGGATAATGTTTGCTTGCAGAGGTAACACGGCAGCCGCCTCCAAAATCTATGTCATGACTCATGAATAAATGGTACCATTAATTCTTTCTCATGAGCATGGAGGATGAAATAATGATCACTCCAAGAACAAAATTATCTTAAAAAATAAAAAAATATTTATTAGCTCTTATATTGATTTTTTATCACTTATACAAATAATACACTAATCAACTCGAATATTTTTATAAAAATAAAAATATTTTTTTTATGAGAGATAAACGATATTAGAGTTTGATAGGTCGATGACCCGATCAAATAATTTATATTTTATATTATCGAGATTGATATCATTTACATATTACAGAATAATTTATATTTGATATCAATATATAACGATACAAATAATTTTCTTATTTGAAACTTAATGACCCAACCAGAACGCGCCTAACGACCTCCTCCTCTCTCCTCCAATCTTCTTAGCGTCGACAAGCGGGGGGCGATGCAGAGGACGGCGTAGGCGTGGTTCTCCGGCGGTCCTAGCGAGCAGTATCCGCCGCCGCCTCTTCTTCCTCGCACCTCGCTGAGTGGAACTCCTACGCCGCCTTCGAAGCCGAGGCCGCCGTCACGACCTCCAACGAAAAGTTCGCCGGCACCTTCAGCGTGTGAATGCACTCCCCATTTTTTATTGGCATTTTTTTCTTCTAACAATTTGGAGTTTAGGTTGAATTAATCGAGGGAGATACGATCTTACGAGATTTTGGGTCGGTTTCTTGTTCTGATTGCCATTTCGTTCTGTTTGAAGGGGATGAGATTTTAGGGTTTAAGTCTCTTCGCTTGACGAACTTCAGCGTTAAATCGAACGCAGCAGTCGAACGTTATTAAGTCCTTCAGCGATAAACTGGTCCGAATTATGCTTCTTTAGATGAGGTTTTAGTGTTGAATCAATAGAGGAAGATATGATCTTACGAGATTTTGGGTCGGTTTCCTGTAGCTGATTGCTATTTGGTTCTCTTTAGACGGGATGGGTTTTTAGGGTTTTAAGTCCTTCAGCGCTAAACTGTACAGGCGTAGTTTTGAACATTATTAAGCTCTTTAGATTTGATGATACAAAGAACCGTAGTATTAATTTGAACATTATTAAGCTCTTTGAATCCTCAAATGCTTTGGCAGATGATGTTGTTGTGCCAAAGTCATGCTTTTGTTGATGGCAACAACAGAAGTAGAATCTTGTGTCCGAAATTTAAAGATCTGTGGCTTTAATGAATAGGTGTAACAAAATCATGCATAGACATCATTGGGTTGAGACCCTGTTTACATAAGAAAAACTACAATCTCAGCCTACCTACATCTCTTCTTTGAGAAAGAACATGCTTGATACCTGTGCATTATTGAACTTGAAGCAGAGGTACCTCGATGATGAATGCAGGCTCAGTCCATCCTCCAGGCATACAGAAAGAAGCAGAACTCCTGAGACCCACCCCCACCCCCACCACAGCTGCTGACCAAGGAGCTCTCGCTGTTGTTGCCCCTGGAGCTAGTTGGCTTGCCGCTGCTGCCGCGGTTCCCCGCGGCTGCCGAGGCCGGCAATCCGGGCTTGAAGATGAACAGGGCATGCCCCGATCCGGGGCCTCTGAAGAGCCAGCCGTGCACGTCCCAGAACACCTGCACCGGCACCTGCTCCACCCACACCGTCTCGTTGCCCCGGAACTTCCACTGCAGATTGCTCACGTGGATCAGGACGACGCCGTCGATGCTGATCCACATCTCCGGATCCTTGTGCCCTGAGATGGAGTTCACCACGATGATGTCATGCTCCTTCTTCCGGTCATCGAACTTCACCCTGGACGAGAAGCACTTCTTTCCGAAGACGTTCTCCTTCTTGGAGAGCAACGTGACGTCCTCCAAAGAGGGCCTCGACCTGGTCTTCCTGTAGGCTTTCTTCTTCAGATCACCCAGCAACATGACGACTTCCTCGCCGCAGACGAGTGCGACATAGTAGTTCTCCAATGGCTCGGGCCCGTCGGAGAATTTCGCCGACCGGAGGTTCCAAAAGACGTCAAGCCGCTCGCTGTCGTCGTCGTCGAAGGACTTGGAGCCCTTCAACTTGCTCCAAAATGGCCACGGCTTGAGGTCCACCTTGCACGTTAAGGGGCTCTCGCCGTTGGACTTGTCGATGGAGACGGAGAGCGAGTGGTTCATGAGGTTCTTGGTCCAGACCACCGTCACATTTCGAGGTACGCCTCCTACCATCGCTCGGTATATGGAGATCACTGAACATTGCGGTGTTGGTTCCTCTGCAGGATCACGATGAGCGGTGGCAGCAGGCTCCTCCATATTTGGTACGATCTTTTTGACGATCAATCCTACTATGTTAGTCATTGATTGAAACCCAAGATCACAAAGAGCACCCTGGGAATATCAATTATATGGAACAGTTCAATCATGTTCTCGGTTGCAGGACTCCTCGAATCGAGCAACTCAGTTCAAGGACGATTTCTCTGCAAAGGCAATCAACACACACGCACTGCATTCGAGGGTCAAAAAAAAAAAAAAAGGTGGTCAAGCTCTACGACAACCCGAACAGGATGTCTCCTCCATTTAACAAGATGGTAAAGCAACTCGGTGGAATAAGAACAACTTACTTGGAGGTGCACGGAGCTGTTGTCAGGAAGAAAGCAGGTACAATGTTGATGATCGTCTCTGGGTTAATGTTCCTGGGCTCGTCTTTTCCTTTTGCCAGAACCAGATGGCCTTGCCAAATTCGCTGTAGTTTTTCTTATGATGATCGTTATGGCCTTAGAGGTGAAGCATCAAGCTGATTCATCACCTCACTGACCCAAAGCATCCATCCTAATTAACTAGCCACATATTCCACCAATAGATCATTAAATCAGGATAGGAATGAAAAGGATGTCTAAAATAAACTCATACGAGGGAGAAAGTGTGGTGGAGAGAAATAGTAGCAGACAACTTCTCCCTCTCCTTCAGTCTCATTGTCTCCTCTCGGCCTCATTACTATTTTAGAAACCATGAGGTGCATGCCTTGGTCATGGATTCAATTTCAGAAGTACTGGTTTTCCTGAGAAAATGAGAAGCATTTGCAATGTTGCAGTCCAGTAATATATCAGCTAGCTTAATGCTGACTGCAGAAATTTATGTACGTTTAGGCCTGGTTGGATGCAACTTTGTGCCAGTGCACGAGGGACAGTATTTTTCCTCCAAAAGAAAAAAGGTACACATCATCTGACCCTTAACCTGACATGGATTTCTTTCTAGCCGTGATGATCAATTCTTCCAAAGAAGAAAATGGTCCGGTAACTTAATCTATTCTGAGACTTCAAATTATTATGATCTTTGAAACATTTTATATCTGTGCATGATGGTTCTTATCAGTTACGGAGGAAGAAGGCATGACGAAGAACTCATGCACTGGGAGGCAGGATTCTGGGTCTCAGCTTATTAATCCAAGCAAGAAGTTGACACCCGTTTCAGTCTGTCATAATCAAGGGTCCGGATCAACCATGGCCGACCGCAACCCAGCGTGAACCAACACCAGAGAGCTGTCTGCTGAGGACTGGCACGCATGATTCTTGGGGCGGAGTTCCTCATCTCCACTCAAAATCATTGGCCACGCCAGGCATGGAGGGATAAGACGGTGTCAGCACCACAGTGTGCCACCCGTTTCCCTATCCAAGGACGATAACACACTCCCGGTTCATCTGCAAACACGCGTCGATCGCAGGTAGCAGATCCTCTGTGGAATATCCTCTTGGTAGTGCCTATAAAATCCTGTCTCCTTAAAAGGTTTGTTTTGAGCTCAGGTCATTGGACTTTTCCTTCCCTTCGCTGCTGCTACCTTCTCTGCCGCTCGGTGGTCACCATGTCTGCCTTCGTTGGAAAGTATGCAGGTGAGTGTACTTCCCATGCATTCTTCTTTTACATCAAGAAAAGAGACTCCCGGTCCACTAAATCTTGTGTCTCATTGACATCGAAAGAATTTAATTATGCAAATACTGCTCTAGATGGATGAAAACTGGATATCAAATTCTTTGGATAAGTACCGAAAACAGGCTTCCATCGATACTGCTGTAAACATGCACTGCATGCATACTGATTGATTCCTGATCCAACCACTTCATAAACAATTTGTAATTTCATCAACTTCCCTAGCAGTCGAGTCATTTCAACCACATTAGAATTCTAAGTTTAAACTGCATGTGGTGATATGGTAGGGTCAGAAAGTATGGCAAAAACATATGCCACCATGCAAACTCAGATATTAAATTGTCATCTCAAATTGGATATAGGATTGTGTCTCATGTATGATTTTGCAAACTGCAGTTGTGCCAGAACATAATGTTGTTCAGATCAGGTTTTTTTTCTCTGTTACTGCAGATTTAGATATAAGATTGTTTCATGCAGATCTTGGAAATTGCCTAGACTTAACATTCTTCTTCTATATATTTTTAGCAAAAGGATCTTCATGTAAAAAAAAAATTGTAATGGTTGAAATTATTGAGATATATATGAAAAATCATCTGCATGCTTTCTATCCATTGCGAGCTTCCTAAAAGACCATGTATGTTGAGCCATAAAGTTGATGGAGACATTGGTTTGAGAAACTGCCGATACTTCAACCTGAAAAGGACATGAAAAATTAGGGCGTAATAAAAAACATTAACATCTCCATATCCATAAATTTTCTTGTGATAAAGAAAGAAGAAAAGCAACTGGTGGCGGACATTTATGATTTATCTTTTTAGGATAAGGTGACGCCATCCATGACTTGGGTGGCACAAAAACTAGCTTATCTGCTACTCTCACAATATCTACCAACTTTTGAGTCTGGAAACACAGAAAGAACTCCATGTGGCTGATATAGCATCATCAACCCAACCATACTTTATGTATGCTGCACACATCAAATTAATGCCCTATAAACACTAGAATCTGCTTATTATCAGTGCCCTAATTTTGATACTTGTTATATTGTTATACATCGTATTCGGAGTCTTGTTACCGATTTCATCATCTATCATCTCAAATCGGAGTAAAAATAGTTGGGTTCTCGGATCCGGTCAAGTAGAAACCGAATCCGAATTAGGTGAAGCAGTTTAACGTAGATTACGTGACCGAGAGTTCTTCTCCATGCACGTAGACGAACTGATCCAGACCGCCAAGTACATTGCCACCCCCGGGAAGGGCATCCTGGCCGCCGACGAGAGCACCGGCACCATCGGCAAGCGGCTGTCGAGCATCAACGTGGAGAACACGGAGCCAAACCGCCAGGCCCTCCGCGAGCTTCTCTTCACCACCTCCGACGCCCTCCCCTGCCTCTCCGGCGTCATCCTCTTCGAGGAGACGCTGTACCAGACGACCTCCGCCGGCAAGCCCTTCGTCGACGTCCTCGCCGACAACAAGGTCATCCCCGGCATCAAGGTGGACAAGGGCATCGTGGAGCTCGCCGGTACCAACGGCGAGACAACCACCCAGGGCTTTGACTCGCTGGACGCCCGGTGCCAGCGGTACTACAAGGCCGGGGCCCGATTCGCCAAATGGCGGGCGGTACTCAAGATCGGGCCGACGGAGCCGTCGGAGCTCGCCATCCAGCAGAACGCCCAGGGGCTGGCCAGGTATGCCATCATCTGCCAGGAGAACGGCCTCGTCCCCATCGTCGAGCCAGAGATCCTCACCGACGGCGACCACGACATCAAGAAGTGCGCCGCCGTCACCGAGACGGTGCTCGCCGCCGTCTACAAGGCGCTCAACGACCACCACGTGCTTCTCGAGGGCACGCTCCTGAAGCCCAACATGGTCACGCCCGGCTCCGACAGCCCAAAGGTAACAGCGACGTATGTGGGCGCAGCAGCACGTCCATGGCGAGCGGGGGGCTGATCTCCGAGTCCTCTCTTCTGCGTGCAGGTTTCGCCGGCGGTGGTGGCCGAGTACACTGTGGGGGCGCTGCGCCGCACCGTGCCCCCGGCGGTGCCGGGGATCGTGTTCCTGTCGGGAGGACAGAGCGAGGAGGAGGCGACGCTGAACCTTAACGCCATGAACAAGCTGGGGGTGCTGAAGCCGTGGACCTTGTCCTTCTCCTTCGGCAGGGCTCTGCAGCAGAGCACCATCAAGAAGTGGAGCGGGAAAAAGGAGAACGTGCCGTCGGCCCAGGCGGCGTTCCTGGCGAGGTGCAAGGCCAACTCGGACGCGACGCTCGGGAAGTACGCCGGCTGCGCTGCTGATGCAGCGGCCTCGGAGAGCCTGTACGTGAAGGATTACAAGTACTAGTTCCAAGTGCTGCGTTGCTGCCATCGGCCATGTCTCCTTTATCTCTCTCTCTCTCGAAGCCACCTCCTCTCTTTTGACCATACTACCTGCCAGCGTCTGAGCTTGTTTGTATATACTATCTGCTCTGATATTAATATAGCCGCTTTTGTGCATTAAATTTGGGTGCTTCTCATTCAAATTAAATGCCATATCAACCATGAATATGGGTGATCAGTTTGGAGTTGCTGGTGTTCACAACAGAGGAAGAAAAAATTTCGAGTATATTTTTTTCTTTCTCATCTTCAATTCATGTGTCCCCTTTTTTTTCCAGTGTGATTTAAAGACTGGCAGGCAGGCATATAATATATTCCCTTTGTCTTCCCACTATAAAACTAAATCGTGTTCGCAGGTCATGGTTAGAGATTGAAGTGTACGCCAATCAAAGCCATCTCCATCCAAATTATTGCACTACTGGTCATGTTGTCAGTGCATGTACGTATCTCGCCGCATCACCACTCTGCACCACCTAATAACACAAGGAGAAAAGAAATCAACACTGTGTTTAGGCTGCACAGCTGGCCAAGCCCTAATGCCTGCCACCATTGGACCAGCCAAAAGTTCATCATAAATGCTTTGCTAAGGTCCTCTCCAAACCCAACCAACTTGTACCAAGCGGCCTCTTCCCCTCGTTCCATCGCTTTCTTCATCCTTCCCTGCCTGCCCTGGTGCCCCAGACAGCTATATCTCTCTCCCTCTCTATCGTTCGCAATACCAGGTTTGTCGCTCCCTTTCTGGGTCTTATACGAAGATTCTAGGGTTCTACCATCCGTGCCGATAAATTTCCATCACCCTCCCAATCGCAACTTTTAATTTGATCTCCATCTTTCTCTCTTCCCCCCCGTCTTAAGAAACCCTGTTTTTTCAGTACAAAATTGGTTCAGACCCCTCCCTCCTCTTTTCTTCGCTCAGTCGATCTATCAAAATTGGAAATTTCTTGGGTTCTTCTTAGAAATTCTGGATTTTGATTTGTTTTTTTCTGCAAAAGATCATGTTTTGACCTTTGTTTTGTGTTGTTGGTTTTGGTTCTGATCAGAGAGAATGGATCAGCCCGGCCACACCACCTCGCCGGTGATGGGCGTCGCCACTGGCGTGCCCTACGCCGCGGCTGCCGGCGGCGGCCCCTACCAGGCCTACCAGCATCTGTACCACCAGCATCAGCAGCATCAGCAGCAGCAGCTCCAGTTGTTCTGGGCCGACCAGTACCGCGAGATCGAGCAGACCACCGACTTCAAGAACCACAGCCTGCCGCTCGCACGGATCAAGAAGATCATGAAGGCCGACGAGGACGTCCGCATGATCGCCGCCGAGGCCCCCGTGGTCTTCGCCAGGGCCTGCGAGATGTTCATCCTCGAGCTCACGCACCGGTCGTGGGCTCACGCCGAGGAGAACAAGCGCCGCACCTTGCAGAAGAATGACATAGCCGCCGCCATCTCCCGCACCGACGTCTTCGACTTCCTCATCGACATCGTGCCGAGAGAGGAGGGGAAGGAAGACGTGGCACGCCCGCTCGGTGGCCCGCCCACCGACCCGATGTCTTACTACTATGTCCAGCAGTAGCAGTAGCAGTAGCAGCATCAGCATCAGCATCAGCATCAGCAATGTGAGTCTTGTGTAATGCTCTTCATCTTGTGTTCTTTGCCTAATGTAGCAGCATCAGCAATGTGTTGTGGGCAAAGCTAATCCTAAGGACTTGCTTGTCATGTGTGGTCAGTTCTTGTGATGGGTTGTGTTGCTCAACATTGCCCCATCCAGTTCCTTGTATGTCTTACAACAAGTTTGTGCCATGTCAAGCGCTGTTGTTAAGTTTAATTATGGTTTCAAACAATCTCAATTGTGGTTGGTGTCATGTTAGATTTAGTCGAATGGGGTCGTGAGAATCTCCATGCTTGTGTTCGCCGAAATTACATGGGGCTTTCGATGCACCATTGATTGCTTAACAAACAATTAGTTTATCTTAGTAGGCATACAAAGGCATCACTAACTAGCAATTCAACTCTTATTCCTTTTATCGACTTGCCACTTTGTCGGGTTCCTTACATTTTCATATGGTAGATCCTTTTTTGTTTGACGTACATCTATGCTTGTGTAATGCTAGTTGATGATTTAACTTGATCTCAGTGTTTCTGTAGTCTTTACGTTGTAGTAGAACAGATCGACCGAGATTATAAATTTGATAGACATGTTGATGTCGTAGTTAATGATCATCTAGTGACACGTGAAGAGTTGTCTATGGAGAGATTAGATGAAGATAAGTTCTCAATGCCATGTCGGTGAGGAAACAGGGATAAAGTTGCAGCTAGTCAGCCCAATTTAGGTCACAAACATGATTGAAGTTTGTTTCTTCTCCATCTGTTTCAGGTGGGTCTATGTTTTCTTTTGCAGATAAATAGTTTCTCCAATTATGCCTTGCTGTTTCTATCTATGTCGTTTCTCTTGGACCGGGAAGGAACAGAAAACAGTCATCCAGGATGATGGTGGTCGAATGATAGCAGTAATTTTGTTGAAGGATTTAATTCTCTTGGAATAACTTGCTGATGTTTAACAATTGGGTTCTCTTTGTTAACACTAAATGTTTTCAGCCATAGCCATGTGGCCAACCACAATTACATCTTAATTGGAGCTCGACACTTCTGTAGTTGTTATGTTACGGTAGAACAGATCGACTGAGGTTGGTAAACCACATTGATGTCATCTTAGTGATCCTTTGGTGACTTGAAAAGAGTGGCTTATGAAGACCAGCTAAAGAAGAGTTCTAAATGCCATGTCGGTAGGACACGAGGACAAGCTCGGTCACACTAATTCTAAGCATGACCGAAGATTGTTTCTTCTCCATCTGTTTCAGGTGCGTCTCTGTTTTCTTCCGCAAAGAGATGCTTTCTCCGACAATGCCTTGTCTTCCCCGTAAGTCATTGCTATTAGCATCCATCTGGATTCGGAAGGAGCGGAAAACAGTCGACCTGTGGAACAGGATGATGGTGGTTGAATGTTTTAATTTGTTATAACTTGGTATTGTCGACTGTTTACGATCTGCTTCTCTTGGAAATAACTTACTGATGTATGGTGATCAAAATTTTGTGTGTCAAAACTTGATCTTTTCAAGTGTAGATATGAAGGAATTGATATTATTGTGGCTGTTGTTGCTATTGCTGTGGATAGGAAGGTGGTGTTTTGTTGATTTCTTGACACTTGCTTTATGATGCTGAAAAACTGGCATTGTATTGTGAGCTGTGTTTGGATTGTTTTGAGAGTTCGAAATCTCTGTTCGATATATTTACGATTATTTTTTTAATTAATCATTTTTATTTTTTTAATTTTTAAATCGATTCAAATCAAATTGAATCAGTTGGATCTGATTCCAAGTTTCAAGAATCAAAATCGAACCGTTAAAACTTGATCTGCTTCTATTTTGATTCGATGGATTACTAATTTGATGGATTACTAATTTGATTCAACCATAATGGAAAGAATGAGTCCAGGCAAATGAATGCGTTCTTGAAGTACATGGAGGCTTCAAACCTCCGGTCGGATTAAGACCCAGTCCCGGTGAGAGATCCTTGAGATTCGCGCGGCTTTCGTTCCTTCCACCTGCGGAGCACTTCAACTAATCCTGCGGCAAGTGTTCCTTTTCTCGCTTCCGGACTAGCCGTTACGCGTTCGACCACCGAGTCCACACACCACGTTCTCCTCCCTCACCCGATCTTGAAGCCCTAATTTGATCTCCTTTCGAGAAATCGTCCCCGGTCCTCCCCATTTTGATCGAATTCTACTCCACTCCCTTCTAATCTTTGTCTCACTCTCTCTCTCTCTCTCTCGCAATTGAGCTTGAGAGATCGACCAATCCGAGGTATGTTCACCTGAGGGCTCGACGAATCGGCCATCAGCTGGATCAAGCAGGTCCGCTCAACCATCCTCTCTCCCTTTCTCTCTCTCTCAAGATTCATTTTTTATTCGTTTTCTCTTTCGATCTTGAAGCTCCATCCAAGAAAATCTTTCTTTCTATCTGAACGTGAATGTTTTGACCTAAACCCCTTTGAATCTGTCTCCTGTTTGGTTACTGCATCGTACTGCGATTATGCCTTTTCCTTTCAAATCTAAATTCTTTGATGAAATTCTCGTTTTATATATATCTATTTATGATATTCCGGTTCAGTTTTTGGTGATTATGACTCCTGGAATTTGCCTTCATTTCTCTTGGTTCTTTCTTTTTCGAATCCCCCTTCTTTCTCGTGGTTCTTTCTCCCATCGATCGTTTTCCTTGTTCATGTTCCTCGTGTTCAATCTTTTTCTCTCATAAGCCATGAATTACTTGATAAAAGAAAATGGGTTTTCCATGCATTCATGTTGCCATTTCTAAAAAAGATTATTGTCATCGGCCTGTTCGTGTCTGTGATTTGGGCCTCACAAAGAGGGATTGAGCCCATACGCTTCCACGTTTGGGCTGGGGAGAGGGCCTTGGCCGTAATACGTTCTTGAATTCAATCAGACGGCCGAGATCGAACCGTTACTCGCGCAACCACAAACCCACTGTTCCCGAGTCGAAACCCTAACCCTAAATCCTTACATCTCTATATATAGACGCATGTCGAGGGGCTTCATGTTTCTGTTGTTGCCGCTACTCCACATATGGTCTTTCATCTCTTCGTTTCAATTCGTAGATGTTCGTGGTTTCTTGATTGCTTAACAATTTCTTCCGTCTCGTCGACGGCCGGCTGATGATGAGTGATCGTAAAGATCTTAGCGGATTTCAGTGAGACTCTCCGGTCTATGATCTGATTCTTGTTGTTACACACACTGATGCCTCTCCCTCTCTCCATCGGTCGTCTTAGCAATTTTGTTTACTCATCTTTTGGTTTTGGAAAACTTTGCCGTAAGATGATCTACTGACTTTGGATCTAATTTAACATTGATTGCTCTAATGATTTCTTGATGTCTTGATTGGCCTAACAACTTCTTCTCTCTGATTCTTGGCTGATGACGAGTGATCTTAACCATCTTAGCGGATTTCAGTGAGACTCTGGTCTTTGATCTGATTCTTCTTGTTACACACACTGAAGCCTCTTTCTCTCTCTGTCTCTCGTCCTTTTTAATGAAAAGAGATCTATTTTGTCACTCGTCTTTTGATTTTGGAAAACTCTTCTTTGAAGATCGAGTTTTTACTGGATCGAATGAACTCCTGGCTTTGGATCTCGTTTGACATTGAATTTTTCTATTGAAAATTATTTAATTTTTTGTTTGGATGTGGCAAAGAATTGTTGATGCTATGATGAGTTTAAATACTTGGTGTGGGCAGTGGCGGTGGCAAAGTTTGTCATTGCCGTGAGCCTTTCTCACTAATTAAACGACTTCTCCTTCCACTGAGCTCCAACCCCTTCACTACTTTGCCGCAATATTTTGTTTATTCTTCGTAAAATTGTTTTTTCTTGTTTTCAATATGAAACCATCGAAGATCGATAAATAGATTCGATGGACCGCAAGATTTCTGTTGATGATTGAGACCATATTTTGCTCCTATAATTATCAAAATTAGAAGCTATCATAATACAGAGAACACAATATCAAAATAGAAGCTATCAAAATGCAATTAATTTACTTCTGGATTTCTGGAGCACTTGAATGTATAACGCTGGTGCAGTTCTTAAATGTATCTTGGAATAAAAACTTAGATAAATTTTCAGGTGAATTAGAACCATAGAATTACTTTGAGGTTTTTTTTATTGTTTTTAACTTTTATGTGGTCCGGCAAAGAAGGAGACTTCATCAAAGGTTGACATTGGTACTTCCATTAGAAATATTGGAGCGATCAATTGAGATTATCATCGTAGGAAGATTATTATGATGCATCTATCATTTTCACGACGTTCTATTATTATTAGCGTGTGCTTTCATGAGGTCAAAAATGGAATAGAGCAGGTGCTCAGGAGCCTGCACATAAATATTGCCCAAAAAACCTTCTGATAAGTAGAAGTAAAATGTTTATGTTGTGCTCTAAATTGTGGCGCAATTACCCATTCAATTGAATAAATGAATCAGACTCAATAATATTCTTTTGATTAGTAGGTCTGCCAATCTTGTCATTAGACTTAATCATAAATTTGAATTTGGTCTAATATTTTATTAACAACATAAGACGCTCAAGTATTTTTGCATGGGATGGACGGTTGGTGGAGTCATCGGAACAATCTTTTAATCAAATTACTCCGGTAGAACCTGGTGGATGGGAATCAACTAGCAAAAATAATGCATCAAAATGAGTTCTATATGGAGATACAGACAGAAAAAACGTAGCTTCAACGTGCAAGCATCAGCAACAATTTCTCCTTGCTGAGCTAGCGGAAGCATACAAATAAGGTTGATCTAAACTTGACGTTTTTCTTATGCTACTTGAGCTAACCATAGCCGTCAATTGGGGAGACAGGGTGTGTTTGACGCACCACCAAGTCCACCCAGCAAAGAATAGACTTGTTTCACATGGTTTGCTCTCTCTCCACTCTGTACTCTCTCTCTCTCTCTCTCTCCCATCCACATTGTTCCTTCCTTTATCCTGGTCCTGGTCTTTCCATCGGCTGCGGCAAGGAGAGAAATATAAAGGTGCGTGTTGATGGAAAGCTCCGGTCTTTCTTGTTGTGGGGCAAAGCGATTATGGCGACAAATTCTGCCTCGCGTTACGATCCCAAATAGCCAAGGGCCAAAAAGCAACCTCCTTTCCCCTTGGTCGCACTGCTTCCAAGTGGGGTTGCAATTCTTTTAATCTTGTTTGCTCTCTTTTCGCCTTTCCAAGATTGCTTTTCCACAGGAAAGGAGGATGTTTTCTGGCTTGATCCACCGCCCGGAAGCTTCGATTCCAGCGGAGGAAGCCCACGGCCCGAGCCTAGTCCTGACGGCCGACCCCAAGCCGCGCCTCAGATGGACGGCCGACCTCCACGAGCGCTTCGTCGACGCCGTCGCCCAGCTCGGAGGCCCCGAAAGTTCGTACCTTGTTCCCTTTGATTGCGAGTCTCTGCTCCCTTTTTTGATCTCTTCATGGGTTCAGGATTTCTTTTTGCCTTGAGTCGCTAGGATTTGTTGGTACTTTCTCATGAACAATGGAAAAGGTGTGGTCTTGCGAGTCGGCTCCTGCTTTACTTGGTGACACAATCAGGAGTTATTAGGTAGTGTCGCTCATTTGTCTGTCTCAAGTCTGATGCTTTCGGATTCCTCTCCTAATTTGCCTCTTAAAAGCGATCATTCAACTCACACTGCCACTAGAAAGTGCTTTTTTTGTGTGTGTGTGTGTGTGTGTTTCTAATGGGATAGGGCATCGCTTTAAATTATAACAGGTCTTTAGCAATCAATGTTCCTATTTGGTTTTAGAAAAGAGAAGAAGAAAACGACAGAGGTAGGATTGGATGACAAAAGGTTGAATTGTTTCGTTTGATCAAATTCTATAGACCCTTCCACAAAAGAGCTGGTGAGCAATCTCGTGGGTACTTTTTGTGGCCGTCTTTATGCATAATCAATGCCAGGATCAGTCAAAGTATTTTCTTGAAACAGTTCTGCCTCTATGCCAAGATCAATCGTGTTGTTTATTTACCAACATCAGTTGTTGGTGGTTGGTTATGAAAGGAGAGGACCCCTATTTTGTATTTTGATAAAATTTAAGGATTTTATGACCGGGCAGTCACTAGTTTATGAAGTGTCAGGAGGAATATAATTTATGCTGAGTCTGCATTACCACTGCGTATGCGCACTTGTGATGGATGGACTTGGAAGTTTTGCGTTGACATTACGTATCAATGATACTTTTCTTCTTCTTGTTAATGAAAATAGACCAGAAATAATTTCCAAGTTTCTACAGTGGAGACAATATTTAGAAGACGAGGGTTCTGAAATTAGTACCGGTATATACTTTGCATTACCATTGCTACAAGTTTGAAATTAGCTTGAATCCGAATGCATTGCTTTAGTAGTTAAAATGGACAAGACAAGTTATATAAAGAATAAAATTTCTATGCTTAAAATCTATAAATAGAGAAAACAACATTCTTAATTCTAATCTTCTTCTGACTGATAGGAAAAGATCATAAAGCGACTATAGGCAATTAAATTTCATGGAACCAAATAATGGATGGTTAGTGTCATAAGAATAGTTCTGGTGGAGGAAGCTATGCTGTAAAATGGTTTAAATGCTTGTTTGTTTGAGGACAGATTCATTTTCTTTTTCCTAGTGCCTACCAGTTTCAAATGGTAGCAGACCTATATAAATCAACTTGTAGGTTGGTAACTGATACCTCCAGAATTCACACTTACCAGTCCACCCACTTTAAGACAAGTTAGATACAAAAATCTGTACAGATTTATGTTAGTAAAGTTATATGTTCCTATGCCCAACCAACAACATCCCTGCTGGCGGTGTGTATACAAAGTCCCTTATCTTAGGTCAAGGATTTAAATCCTGGCCATGGTGTCTTGTGCACCTTTTCACCCTCTGTGTTAGTCCTCTTTCCCCAGGTGAAGTCTGGCATGCCAAGTGACACTTGAAAAAAATTGTGTTACATGTGTACTCTATGTTTGATGTAGCTGTGTTTCCTTATTTTACTTGAATGATTTAATAACCTCTCCTTTTAGCTTCGAGATATTAGTGTATTGTTTCGCAACTGAGCCTTCATTTAACTTTACGTATAAGTGCTTGCTGTTGTCAGATTGCCTGATTACCCTCCTCTTGATTGACCTATTTAATGGGTAGAACTCTACTTTTGGTATCTGATTCATTACCTTGTTTGTTTCTTGACATATGGGAATTCTTGTTTTTAGGGCCATGCTGTTTCTCTAATAATAATTTATGCCTGTGCCTTTTGTTTTAGCATTAGTGGTCTAATGAATGGCAATCCATGTCTTTACTTTATTTACAGAATGGATTTTTTTTTTTCCTTGGGCTGGTCGTAGACCACTTTTATCTTATTGATCACATGTCACATGGTTGACCATAGTTTGCATATATAACTGACTTATCTGTAGTTTCTCTGTAACGAACCTAAACCACCAAAGTTTTGTTTCTGTTTACTTTTGGTTGTCAACTTTTGAGATCTGGACAATTACTGCTTTTTCATTGTTTTATGCCTGTGCCTTTTGTTTCAGCATTATTGATCTAATAAATGGCAATCTATTTCTTTACTTTCTTTACAGAGTGGATAATATTTATTTCCTTGGGCTGGTCTTAGACCACTTTTATCTTGTTGATCATGTGTCAAATAGCTGACCATAGTTTGCTATATAACTGATTATCTGTAGTTTCTATGTAATGAACCTCAACCACAAAAGTTTCGTTTCTGCTTATTTTCCAGATACAATTGTTGATTATACATTTTCTTTTCTCTTTTTAGTTTTGGAATCAATTCTTATGGTTGTCATCTGTTGAAGTCCGTACAATTACTGCTTCATTGTTTTATGCCTGTGCCTTTTTTTCAGCATTATTGATCTAATGAATGCCAGTCCATTTCTTTACTTTCTTTACATAGTTATAATATTTATTTTCTTGAGCTGGTCTTAGACCACTTGTATCTTGTTGATCACGCCTCTCATAGCGTAGTTTGCTTATATAACTGACTTATCTGTGGGTTCTCTGTAATGAACCTCAACCACCAAGGTTTTGTTTCTGTTTACTTTTTGGATAAGGTGTTCATTATACTTTTTTATTTTTATTTTTGGCATCAATTAATATGGTTGTCATCTTTTGGAATCTGGACAATTGCTGCTTTTTCATCTTTTTTTATGCCAGTGCCTTTTGTTTCAGCATTATTGATCTAATGAATGACAATCCATTTCTCTACTTCCTTTACAGAGTTGATAATATTTATTTCCTTGGGCTGGTCTTAGACCACTTTTATCTTGTTGATCATGTGTCTCATAGTCAACCGTAGTTTGCTTGTATAACTGACTTATCTGTAGTTTCTCTGTAGTGAACCTGAACCACCAAAGTTTTGTTTCTGTTTTCTTTTTGGATACGGGTGTTCTTTATTCTTTTTATTTTTTGCATCAATTCTTATGGTTGTTGTCTTTTGAAGTCTGGACAATTACTGCTTTTTCATTGTTTTATGCTTGTGCCTTTTGTTTCAGCATTATTGATCTTATGCATGGCAATCCATTTCTTTACTTTCTTTACAGAGTGGATAATATTTATTTCCTTGGGCTGGTCTTAGACCACTTGTATCTTGTTGATCACGCATCTCTTAGTCGACAATAGTCAACTACCAAAGTTTTGTTTCTGTGTATTTTCCAGATACAGTCATTGATTATACATTTTTTCCTTTTCTCTTTTTAATTTTGGCATCAATTCTTATGGTTGTCGTCTTCGGAAGTCTGGACAATTACTGCTTTTTCATCATTTCTTGCTGTTGTCATCACTATAAACTAGTGGTAGGACCCTAGATATCTCCACAACCTATGATTTCAGTTTTTATTTTTTTATATCTGATGTAAGCATTGGTTCTAATCATAATCTGTCTATAACATGTTGAATTATGTAGAGGCAACACCAAAAGCTATCATGCGAACCATGGGCGTCAAAGGACTTACTCTTTTTCATCTAAAGAGTCATCTTCAGGTACTTATAAGCATGTTAAAGTTCTTTCCGAGACGTTCTCTTAAGCTTTTCTTGTTGCTAAGGTCTGAAATTGGCTTGTACTGGAATGCTTAATTTTTCCCGTAATGTTTCAGAAATACAGACTAGGAAAGCAATCGGGCAAAGAAATGACTGAGCAGTCAAAAGATGGTTAGTCCATTGGTTTCTCTACTTTTTCTGTTGTCTGTGCTTAATGCTTCATATTTACTCATTACTTAAGCCTCCAAAGTTCCAAAACTTGATAAAAGGCTTTGTTATAATTAGACATCCACACCCATGCTTTCATAACCTAGGGGCTGTCTTGGCAAGAACGCCGAGCTGATTTGAAGTCTGTTTCGGTTCGAGCTTCCTTAGCTAGTTAGTCACACAATTTGGGTCTTGGAGATCTTTCCATTTCCATTTTGAGTTGTAAATTCTGTCAACAAATGTGACGGCAAATTTTCTCTGAAAAATTTTCTGTTCCACCACATGATTATGATGATCGGAAAACAAAGCAAAATGTATTTTTGCATTGTGCATCTTGATAATAGCTTTTGTCATGCCTAGTTTTTACAAGAGAAGATTGGTGGACCTAATTGTATGGAGCACTATTTTCTGATAATCAACATAAATTATCTTGCTATAGCATGTTTTGTTTAACATTTATACAATTCTCAGTTTCTCATCATCACTCTGTAATCACATAATTTTTTTTTGAACTTAATCTGAATTTTTCTTTTGATAATTTGCATCTTGAATGTCAGCTTCTTACCTTTTGGAGAATCCAAGCAGCAGTGTTTTATCTCCAAGGGTGCCTACTCCTGATGTGAATGAGTAAGTTAGTACTTCTGAATTTTCCAGCAATCTACATTGGAGTTGCCTTTCATGAGTATATATATATATATATATATATATATATATATATGTATGTATATATATATATGTATATATATATATATATGTGTGTTTATATATATATATGTATATATATATATATGTATTTATATATATGTTTTTTTTTTTTTGTCGAGACAGGTTACATATATGCAACAGAATTAACATGTTTGATGTTTCTTCTTTTAGGGGTCAGGAAGTCAAAGAGGCACTGAGAGCACAGATGGAAGTGGAAAGAAAATTGCATGAACAAGTGGAGGTAATTAAACCTATTTCTATTTGATTTGTCTATGTTGAGACATCGTGGTGTACTGTATTGTTAGTGCATTTTACAATTAATGAGTCTCAAGTTCGAGTCCATGTTTGAGCTTCTTGTACACTCTTTCTACTATAATAAAATCTCTTCTTAGTTTTTTTAAATAAACCTATTTCTCTAATTCTCTTTGATTTTATTTTTGTTCCTTAACCTCCCTACAAACATGTTCTTTTTGAATAACCTAACCGTTTGCATCTGCCATCTTCAGTTCCAGCATAATAAAGTTGGGCCTTTTAAACTATGTGCATATTAGTAATCAAATATCTCCTCTACAATGAACTCTTATGCTTTCTATCTAATATACATATAAAGTACACCTATATATTTAAGTTTACATATGTGTTGGTTATGTATGATGTATGTGTGTTAATATGCATATGTACAAGTGAGAAGGTGCATACAGTTTTGGCATGTTTCTGGTCATATTTCATCTTAAGTTGTGATTATACATCCCTATCTCTCTATCTGCCGAGTCTATTCTGGTTTGAATGTGGTAAATTGTCAAGTTAATTAGGGACTTTAACATGAATCATTTGTCAAAATCTATCCACATATGTTGTACTAAATTTTATCCACCTTGATTCTACATCAAATTTCAACAGACAATCATGATTCAACACTTTTCTAAAAACATTTTGATGAGAACTAGTGTATATCTATAACAACTTGACCAGCAGCAGTCACATATTTCATTATCTTAGCCGTTTTTATTGTCAACTAAATTCTTGATTATAGTAGCTTTAATTGCTCATCAACTTCTACTAAAAGTATATGTTGGCTGCTTTATCAGGTTCAAAAGCATGTGCAGATCCGAATGGAAGCCTACCAGAAATACATTGACTCCTTGTTAGCAAAGGCATATAAGATAGCATCCGAGCAAATTACTTCAAATAGTTTCAACACGACGGAGCAAGAGCTTTCAGACATGGCAACCAGAGTCAACTGCAGCCCTTCCGATCCTCTGAGCCAATCCATCCTCCATCAGTTATCAATGAATTCGATCAATTTGCAGAGCCCTGGTTGCAAGACTTCGTCGTCGTCGGCGATCGAAGGCCAGTTCTTCTATCAGAAGCCACATGAACTTAAAACCAAACCATGTTGAAGGGGCTCTGCTGTTGAAAGGATCAAAGTCTTCATTCGCTTTTGTTGGCAAAACTTGCTTTCAAGTCCCATGGAACTTGACTAGGAAAAGTTAGCTTGATTACTGGAATTAAGTGATGCCTCCTTCTGAGGCCATTGTGAAAACTGCCCCAGGCTCTTGTTTGCTTATTTCTGTGTTTTATGAAACAGAGTTGCATGATTATGTTGTGTGTGTTGGATAGACATTTACTGCTATTTGGTTCATCTTTTAACACTGGAATTGTGTAGGACAAGAAACTTGGGAGACCAACATACTTCTGAGATGATGCATCCAGATGGTCATTAATTAGAACACAAATTAGGATTTTAATTTTTTTAACCTTTTTTTCCTAAGAAATGTCACTAATCATGGATTTCTCTATTATTTCCGCAGTTGTCGAGCTCACCTGTTTCGGCCGTGGCACGGAGCACCTACTTCCGCCAATCACAAGACGGGCGACCCTGTTTCATCTCGGCACTACGTGCACCTGCGTCTCGGCTGAGCAACCAAACAGGGTGATGCGCACCGCTATTGGGTCGGGAATGCGGGCCCCGCATGTTCTGAGCTGGACCGTCCGTCGTGTCACGGTATCGCCTACGTCGCGTAGGGTCAGGCGGTCGGATTCCGGTAGAATTAGATGCCGTCAACTGTGTCGCACGATCTTGAGAACACTAGCCCCGATGTTGTAGAGCACGTGTCACTCGAGCACACAGTTTCTGCTCGTGTGGCGTCTGGAAGATGCCACGTGAGCTATTCGAGGATCGTCGGTAGAGCGATGCTTGAAACGGATCCGCTGCTCCTCGAGGCGGACACCCTCGGATTCCGCCCTTGGGCAATTGGGACTTACTGTGGAAAGCGAGAGCGAGAGCGGAGGCTGACGGATCTCTGAGCGTGTAATCGGACTCGCCGAGAACCTCGATTTCCATCTAATGATTCCTCGATCTCTATCAAGAAGCTTCGCTTTGACGGCTCTTATTTGTTCAAATTTGTTCTTGATTCGGTTCATTCCTGCTTTTTTGACGGTTGATCGGTCGCAGGCGGAACCTCGGAAAACGCGTCCTCGATCCGCGCTGGAGCTGGGAATTGGCGCGTGGCTTTGCTAATCTGGGTACGTAACTTGGTCTTTTGTGGATTTGGTTCTCGTGATTTACTGGATGCTGAGTTGTGACGCATGATAAATGATGTATTTAATTTCGGAAAAGTGGTAAAGAACGAATTCCGAAAGCCTAATCTTTGAGAAAAAAAGGTTATGAAGTTGCCCTGTGTTGTTTCTACTGTCGCTAGGCAGCAACGACCTGATTGCTTAGTCGATAGACTAGATACGGGCTGCTGATTGCTTAGGATGTGCGTGATTGTTTTCTTGTTCTTTTGCGGCAGCAAAATTACGAATATTGAGGTAAGATTTCATCATAATACTAACCTATAATATGGTTCAATCTTTTGTTTGGAGGAGAACATATCTTATTTAACACAAGAATCCCCATACCACAGGAAAACCCTTATGCCATTATTTTCTAGTGATCAAGCTGTGAAAATCATCCAGATTTATAGTCGTTCTATTGGCAAATTTGAGATAAATTTAAAGCAAAAGAATTTTCTTTTCACTCCCAGCTGTAGAAGTGTTTGTTCTATGTCTCTGATTCCTTTTTATGAAACTCGAGCTCCAAAACCTGGAATTTTTGGAGGTGACTTTCAGTTTCACTCACAATAAAAGACAACATCTAGCAACTTAGCAGAATAAATCTTCTTTATCTAAAACTAAAGAAAGTTTCTATAAAGTATCTCATTTTAGAAAAGAGCTGTGGATGTGACTAGTTTTAGTGTTCTCATGGACCAGTTTTTACGTATCACGTTTTATTTGTAGTTCCTGTAGCAATTGAACTATAGAGGTCTCATTGTCGGACATGTAATTACATTGAGTAGCTGCTTACCTGAGGGTCCTGAGGATTAATAATTCTTATGTTATGGCTGCTTTAGTAAATTTGAGTGGAAACACAATGATCTACATATTGCTCTGTAGAGCTTCCACCTTACCTTTAGACTTCTGTTTATCCTTTTCCTGTTTTACTTTTATCTAATGCATAGTATGTAAAACTGCTACATCTCTTATCTGACATACAATCATGTTTATTGAAAATCTGATTTTTGATTTTACACTTTTTAAAGTTTTTGCAAGTGAGCTAGTATGTGCTGTATAACTGTTGTGATTACTTTGTTGACGTCTTCTTCACAGATGATGAGAAACATATCAACCCATGCAAATCTTGAGTACAAGTTCAATATTTAAAAAGTCACTTGCTCATGGCCAGTAAGTAGAACTGCGTACCCAACAGAATGGTCCCAAACAGTGGAGGGAACAACTCTGATAATCATAATTTGGCATCAAGACAACGTTTGCGATGGACAAATGAGCTTCATGACCGTTTTGTACTTGCTGTGACACAGCTTGGTGGACCAGAGAGTAAGTGCATGATCAACTGGTTTTTTCCTGTAATATTAGGAGGATACAGATCTTCCTATATGTTTCTTTCATGTGTTTTTCTCCTTAATTAATTGCAAAATGTGAAATGCCTTTCCTATTTATCCTTCCAAAAAGAAGTTTCTTGTCATGACCTCGGTCTGATGGGCTAACTGGTCCATCAACTTCGTTTGACCTAAGCGTAGTAGCTCCACGCTGTGATGAGTTTACTATGTTGGCTTTGATAATTGATCTATCATGCTAGGTCAGACCCTAGCATGGTGCATGTGAGGCGTAGCCCAATTGTGGCTTATCAATTTTGTTTAATGTAAACTATTGATCAAAATACTTAGGCTGAAGTTGATAATTGTACACTCATTAGATCCTTGTCAGTCAATCTTAATCTTGTCCACTTTCGATGTGGGATTAATCGAGGTGTTAGAAAGTTTTCATCTCTTGAGTTAATTGATTTCTTATAGTTCTGCATCTATTGTTACAAAATCTTTCGACATAAAATTCTTTAGTACCTATATTATTTTGTTGAGGTTATCTTTTAGTTAGCAGAGACTTTTACATCTCATTGTGGTCTATAGCAGGATTTCAGATATCTTTTTTTTATGTTTCTATATATTCACCTTATTTGAATTAGTTAAGCTCCTTGGTTCTTTCCTATAGCATGTCAGAGTGAAACTAAAAGCTTAGATCTTGGTATAGTTATCCACCAATAGTGTAGGATTTTGTCAGAATTTTTGGTATTTCCAATGAACAGTGTAGTCCTATATGTTTCTTTCATGTGTTTTTCTCCTTAATTGATTGTAAACTGTGCAATGCCTTCCTTATTCATCCTTCTGAAAGGACAATTGAATTGGAAGTTCCTTTTCTGTACCTTTTTGTAGCACATAGGGTAATTTAATGAGGACTCCTGATGAGTACAAAACAGAATCCATTGTCCTGATACACTTAAATTGCTTGCTTTAATAGTAAAAGCTTGTTATTACACTGAAAGTTTTCTTCATCTCTCGGGTTAATTGATTTCTTATAGTTCTGCAACTATTGTTGCAATATCTTTTGACATAAAATTCTTTAGTACCCATATTATTTTGATGAGGTTATCTTTTGGTTAGCTGCAACTTTTACATCTGATTGTGGTCTATCGGAGGATTTTAGATATCTTTTTTATGTTTTAACTTAATTGCCTAATTTGAATTAGTTAAGCTCCTTGGTTCTTTCGTATAGCATATCAGAGTGAAACTAAAAGCTTATATCTTGGTATAGTTATCCACCAATAGTGTAGTCTTTTGTCAGAATTTTTGGTATTTCCAATGAACAGTTAAGCAAAAGATCCTCTCAGTTAAGCTGAGTTTGAAAGCATGTTAGGTTATTTAATCATCTAATTTTGTAGTCTTCTGTATAACACTACCTAAATACTCTCCCCTATGACAGGAGCAACTCCGAAAGGAGTTCTTAGAATCATGGGTGTGGCAGGACTAACCATATACCATGTCAAGAGTCACTTACAGGTACTCATGGATGTTTTTCACCATAAATTTTGGTTTTAGATTCTTGCTTTGACAAACTTCAGATCTGATGGTGCACCCAGAAATACAGGCTTGCAAAATGTGTTCCTGATTCTTCAGCTGATGGTAGGTGTATTAAAAACATGTTAGCTAAACTTTACTGAGTTTTTAGTACACTGAGGAAACCATATCCTCATCATATAGCTAATTATCTGAAGGAAAAACTAATATCTGGCCATAGGTTTGATTTTACTATGTTTCCATTGTTGTAGATGCCAAGTCCGAAAAGAAGGATCCTGGCGGCGTGTCTTCTGGACTTGAAAGTTCCTCGTAAGTAAATTGATGTGTTTTATGACACAGACAAACACCAAACTAGCAATTGTGTCTTAGACTTTTGCATTTTTTGAAAAGTAGTTCAAGTTTATTCCATCAACATTAATGATCATTTGGGATGGCTAGACATCGTTCTATAAACTCACCTGTGAAGGCATTTGTTGTTTGATGCTTGGTAGCTATGTTATTCAAGTGCCAAACTGTTACTGGCATGCTTAGCATTGCTGCAATTTAACTAATTGTGGAAAGAGCAGTTCATCATAGTGGCAAATACATTTGTATTCATGGTTATGAAATTTAAGCTCGCGTAAATGATCTAGACACAGATTTTGAAGGACAAGACTTCTTACTGGGATCTCATTGTTTCAAAGGGCATAACCAAAAGGAAGTGTACTCTGTTGGTAAGGATACATGTCCTTTGAATGAGAGAAAAATAACAACAGGAAAATCAAACATAGCCAAAAAACACTATGTAGTTGTTTAGCACCAAAAGAATTGAACTATTAGCAATTTACCAAAGAATTTTAGTTTTTGGACTAGGGATATCTATTGAGCAAGTTGCTAGCTAGCCTGTGGGCACAGAAAAAGTAGCAGGTTTCATATCCGAAAAGTGTCCTTGTAGAGATATTCAGAGAAAGAATCTAGGAAGTGTGTCCTGGAAAACTATTTTTGGATTTCTGAAAGCATCAGTGGGGACTGAGTGATATTGCCTCATTCAAGCTCAATGTGGGAAAACATCCATGTAGAACCTCAAATAGATTATACTTCATGCCTTGATGTTGTTGTTGTAGCTTTTATTAGCCACTAGGTTGTAGTTTCTGGCTAACAAGCTTGAACAGAATTTTGTTGGACTTGCATATAAAAATTAAGTGGTTTGAGCCAGCAAATGTGGTATTACTGATTTTACATCACATGGTCAGATATTTAAAACTTATGATCACGCTGATACTGCAATAGTAGCATGAACTTAAATTAGTTATGATTTTCTTTTTTACTTTCAGAAATGATGTATATTTGTTCATTTTTTCCATTATGCACCTTTTGGTTTGTTATGCTATATGGTAGACGAAGCTCTTGGTTTTTCTGGTCTATAACTTGTCATTTGAAAACAATTGATCATTTCTTCTTGTTAGGTATGCTGATTGTCTTTTCTCCACGCATTTGAGTTTGTATTTCCTTGACAGGAAGTTGCATAAAGATATTTTATCATGGTAAACTCCTTTAGCTTTTGTTGTCTCAGTGGAACACAAATAACTGAAGCACTTAAGTTGCAGATGGAGGTGCAAAAGCGGCTTCATGAACAATCAGAGGTGAGTTTTTTTATATGCATTTATGAGCTTTGAGTTGATGATTTAGCTTTTTCATCTTGGTTGTTACTAGATTGTTTTAGATAGCTTTATAAGTTATATATTGGCAGAATTTTCAAATTGGTTCATCGGAAAGTGTCATCTAAATGTAAAAATACTGCTTTGGAAAAGGCAACTATGATGAAGAAAACATGCAAATTTCAAATGGACTCCAACAGATACAAGGCAGTAATTGTTGATTTGTAGGAACAACTGTAGGTTTTAGCTAACATAAAACACATCATCAAATGAAGTGATGCATCAATGCAATCAGTTTTTCCCATTGCATATATGTGACCTTGGAAAATGATTATAAGAAATCTGACTTTGCCTGTACATTTTTCATGATTATGTGACCTATGATATACTAGCCACACTGAAGAATCCCACTCATTAATACCCTGGTAAATCATTGTAAATGTCCTGCACTGCTGACAGTTCCTGTTCATATTCTCTCTTAAGAGTTGATTATAATGCTACTTTTTTCTCATTATATACAAGTGCAAGAAATCAGGTCAACCAAATGGGGATGTAATTGATGGTTTTGTTTGCTTGTTTTGGTTCTCTCCTAAATTCTATACTGAATTCTCTGATAGGGAACTTTCTTGTGATCCTTCACTTTCTGTTTCTTATCTAACTTGTCTGACTGTGACTCTGATGTAATTTTGGAGAGAGATGTCATGACATGCACTTTGACAGGTGCAAAGGCAACTGCAGCGAAGAATAGAAGCCCAAGGAAAATATCTTAAGACGATCATTAAGGAGCAGCAACAACTAAGTGGTGAACTTGCCGAGACACCTGGAGGAGACATTTCTGCCTGCAGCTATGTTGACAATAGCTCAGGTTCTGCCAAGACTGGCCCTCACAGATCTGTTAATGGTGACCATGGTGGCACCGGAAAGCTGCTCAAAAGCCTTTCACAAGACAATTCCTTGAGAGAGCCTGAAGCTTGACAGGAATGCAGCATCAGCCAGCCTAGGGCATAGGAAGACAGCGTTGGTGCCAAGACGAAGCTCAGATTTCCAGCAGCAATGCTCAATTTTGATTGCAAGGAAAGAGCAAGTTTGATTCATCAATCACTTCAATTCAACATCTGGATTTCACCACGTTTGAAGTTGCTCCTTTAATAGTGACTGGAGTTATGGGAAGCATTTTTCCATTCCGACGGTCTATAAATAAGCCCTGCAAGCAAGAAGCAATGGAGCGAGAGGGAGAGGGAGATGATCGACCAAATCCTTCTTGATTTAATAGATTGTTCTGTCGTTGTGAGTGGATCTGGCTCCCGAGTTAGGGTTCTTGAGTTCCATGTGGGAGGTTTCTTTATTTGCTTTAGTCATCATAGGATACCCATGTCTTCTCGTATGATTCTTGTTCGAAGCATGAGACTGCTAACCTCTGTGCTCCTATCCTAATTTTGAACTTGTTTTTGTGGATTTTTGGTTGAAATAATTGGATCTTTGGGTGTGGGACCAAAAGCTTGTTCTATGATCTTTTGAACTGTTACTAAGGCTCAGCTCCATATTCTTTCTTTAGGGACTGGTGATTCAATAGTGATTGCCTCAATGGTTACTTAGATTTCCCAGGTTTTTGCTTTTGCATCCTGTATTGTCCTTCAATATTCTTCATTGATTGCTATTTCGGCCTTGAAGCTGATTTGAAGGAGCTGAAGGATTTATAGAGGGATCCTCATGCCTCATGGTGTGCGCAGGTTTGTTCTTTTATGTGCCCTCATCATCTTCCTTGACTGATAAAATTCTACTCAAATGTCATTTTCATTTATTTTTTTTGCACTGTGGCACTTCATTTAGTGCTTTCTCTTTTTGCATTGTTTTTTATCTCCTTTGAGCCATTCTTTTGTGTATTGAAGTAATGAATATTAAATTTTGAGTGTTTGGCTGGTCCTGGCGAATGCCTTTTATTTTTCTCATGTGCTCTGCATATCATCTGATTACCGTTTTCTAGTGCTCCAATATCATCTTACCGGCATATCATAGACAAACTTCTAAACAGAATATTTGATATAATGCTCATGGATATCCATATCTTTTGGTATATTCATGCTTTGCACAGTATGTAGAGGGACGATCGAAGGCTTGATAGTCCCATTTTTAGTCAGGTTTCGTGACCGTTTTAGGCTTGTAAATAAAGGTCGTGTCATGTGGACACTTGTGAGAGATACTCGGTCTGTAGTGGATCATTTTGACCCTTTGTTGTGCAACTGTTCGAAGCTTGTAAAGTCTGTTTATAATTTGCATTGGCTATGAAGTGTTTTCGGAGATGTTTGCTTGTGGATCTCGAGTGAGGCGCTTTCTCTAACCCGTTTTCTCTTTTGTAGGTCCTAAGGGGCCATGGGAGGTTTCGGGGAGGCTGACATTTGCAGACGGACACGCAAGGGTGCCGCACGACTTAGGCAAAACCAGCTAAGTCCGTGACAGATGGTATCAGAGCGGGACAAGCACTCATAGAAACGCTTGGCATGCAAACGTGGAAGACCTAGTAGGGCTGCATTGAGGGCAGCTAGCACACGCGACCGTTTTGGAGTAAACGGGCATAGAGATGTAGGGAAATGGAGTCGCTCAGAGGAGCGGACATCTGAGATTGGCATTCAGAGGAATGACCAACCCTTCGCGCGAGAGGCACCACGAGGACAAGCAAGCTGGGAAGAATGTGAAGCGCACAAAGGTTGG
>LVTN01000084.1:291184-347279 GCA_001649415.1 Musa itinerans | reverse complement strand
GACAAACTTCTAAACAGAATGTTTGATGTAATGCTCATGGATGTCCGTGTCTTTTGGTATGTTCATGCTTTGCATAGCATGTAGAGGGACGACCGAAGGCTTGATAATCCCATTTTTAGTCAGGTTTCGTGGCCGCTTTAGGCTTGTAAATAAAGGTTGTGTCATATGGACACTTGTGAGAGATATTCGATCTGTAGTAGACCATTTTGACCATTTGTTGTGTAACTGTTCGGAGCTTGTAAAGTATGTTTGTAATTTGCATTGGCTATGAAGTGTTTTCGGATATGTTTGCTTGTGGATCCCGAGTGAGGCGTTTTCTTTAACCCGTTTTCTCTTTTGTAGGTCTTAAGGGGCCATGGGAGGTTTCGGAGAGGCTGACCTTTACGGACGGACACGTAAGGGTGCCGCACGACTTAGGCAAAATCAACTAAGTCCATGACAGGCAACCTAATGTTTATCATAAAGGAAAGCTGTATAGCATCTGATTCTTAACATCTATGGCTATTACCATTGCTTATCATTTTTTATTGCTTTATTCAATTTGTAGTTTGGGACATATTGTAAGTGGAAGCATAAGGATGGATTTACAAACCTAAATTCTTCCCACTTTAGAGAGTCATGAATGGTCCAAGAAGTAATATATGTTGCCAATAACATCATGTGATTGGGAAATTTAAATAATAATAGTAGGGTGGGTCAGAGATAAGTAAGAGGATAAACTAGATTCTTAATTCTTCTTATGGAGTGTTTTTGATACCATTCATGCCTAAGTGTATTGTTTTCTTGGTCATATGGGCAGACTGTTAGAAAGAAATGGGTTCAAATTTTGATGTCACTTTTGATGAGAATACCTTTGTTAATATTGCAATATTTTGCCTTTAGTATTATTAATAAAAGTAGCATTGGTGGATCAATAAGATCGACAAAATCAATAGCTACGGAAATACGCATTCTTTTTATTATGAAAATAGAAAGCAAGGAACACTGGATTTTGTTATATCTTTTGATTTATGTTTGTACTCCGGAAATACGTATTCTTTCTACTTATTTTGTTACGTAATTTCGAGTGAAACTATGCTGAGGATGCTTGATAATCGGCATACTTCCAACTGGATCAAGAAGGAACTAATGTTGTCTATTCTTGATTATAGCAAATGTGTAGGATACTTGTGCATTTTCTCCTATGCTGCAAAATATGCCCCTGGTTGCAGGACTTTGAACAGAACTTAGAGAACACTCATGTTTGGTGCAAATAGCTTCTGTATGTTCCTCTTGGCTTCCTAATCCTGTCTAGGCAAATACAGCTTGGCTTGAGATTTTCTTCTGTCAATGTTTATACTACATTTACTACATTTGAATCAGTCTTGCAGTATGACCAGTTGGAAGAATCTTGTTTGCTGCTTTCTTTCTTATGCATCCTTAGCTACACCACTACCTATGATGCCTTCATACATGCAGTTTGCTTGCTCCTTAAATCTGAATTTTCAGCAGCTAATCCTTTCGAAAGTCTTTTCTATTGCAGCTCAATTGTATGTACCATCGATGAAAATTCTGGGACGCAAAGCATCATTACTTTTTCATGCTCCTCCTCTACCTTCAGCATTTGACAGCCAGCATTCCCGAGGTAAACCCCCTTGCAGCTTTTCCTCTGTTTTCCATCTCTTTCTAAGGATTGGTTGGATGATAAGTTTGGACTAAGTTATCAAATCCAAGTTATCTTTACACCCTCTACGAAGCATGTTCTCACTGTGGTCCTGCCTCACTCAGTGCATGATGTGCTTCGTACTTTCGACGCAACTTTAGAAAAGCAATTGGATGGTGCCCTCATGTTCGTGATGCTTCCTTCCATTTTGCTTCATGACATTTGACCAATAAATGCCAGGGTAGCAGTGTTCAGACTAGCAGGACCTCAGAATTGACATCGAGCAGATCATACTCCCAAGTCATGAGGAGAATCATAATAACAACTTTAAATCATAGTTTGAATCAATATATGACTGCTTGATTAATGTTCCAGTCTGATTTATCTTTTTATTTGCAAGTTCTTTACCTATCTTTGCTACTTTTAATACAACATTAGCATTGGACTCTTATCTTAATGAATAATAGCAAGTAGGTTTAGTTGATGTTTCGACGTCAATTTAATGGAGTCAAATAAGAATATTGTGAACATATATAATTTTAATTTATTATTAATATATATTCACCGGGCGAGATGGAACAGCGGTTGATCGACTAGTCCGTGGTCGTCTAGTCGAGCTACCCACATTTTTACTGGAGGCAGCGCGGGCCCCATAGGTGGCGCCCGCGTAGGGTAAGGCCCGGGGATCGGGTTGGTCTGGAAACGAATTGGTGAATAATTTCACGGTGGCGGCAACGAGGCTTCGTAGATCGGTAACGATTTAATCGGCGAGTAGCAGAACGCTATGGCGCGTGAGTGGTGATGGCATTCGAGTGTTGCTGGTCGTTAAAAAGCGCGCCTTGCTGACGAACGGAACGCAAGGAAGCGTGCGAACAGCGTACGGGAAAATCTACGCATCCCGACGCTGCGAATGCTGCGTGCTCCGCTCTCTCAGTGTGGTGGGTTTCTTCCTCCGGAATCCTGCCTCGGACGAGACAGCCTATCCGCATTCGACGGGACGGGAAGCGTGACGACGTCTCTTCGAGCAGGGGCCACAGCACGCGCGCCTGGGTCCCGTTTCCTCGTCGCACGTCCCCGTTTCCTCGTTCTGCGCCTAAAGAAAAATAATATTACCATATACCGGTAAAAAATATCTCTATATATTTATTTGTATATATCAATAGATAAAGTTCCGATCACTTAATAATTTATTAAAACATAATATTAATTAGAAATATTATATTAATGTTAGTGAACGCAAGAGTCGCTCATTCGTTCCATTTCTCGAGCCCAAGTCCAACGCGGCGCTCTGCCTTAAAAGTCGCCAAAGCAAATGGAAGAAAAGGAGAGGAAAAAGAATCTCGCGCCGTAGTCTTTTCCAAGAATCGCCGATCTGTTCTTTTCACCGGAGTCCACCGCGAGATCCAGACGATAGCGATCCTTTTGCACGCTTCGCATTGACTCCATCCTCTTACCACCACGAGAGAGAGAGAGCGCGAGCGGAGTCCGCGGATCTTCCGATTCATTTCGTGTATTTGGGTTTTAGTTTTCCTTCCTGGTGGATTCTTATCGCCGTTAAAACCCGCCTTTGTCTTTCGCTCCCGATCCCAATTGCAAGAAGAACAGGTTCCATTTGTAGTGAGGATTCCCGGTTTCCTATTCGATTCCATCGGTGTGGGGAATCTTGTGATCTGTCTTACCTTTGCCTCCGGGATTTGGAGATCGGCGTCGACGAAAGATCGCCCTCTCCTCGCCGCAAGAGGGTACTTCTCTCTCTCTCCATAAGCTTCTCTGGACTTGGGATGCGTGATTTGCATCGAATGAGGGAATTCTCTGACGGTTTCTTGATTGCTCTTTCCGAAGGAGAATTTGATGTGGAATCGATGACCTTCTTCTTGAGAGTCGGTACTCTGTGAATGTGAACAAGTGAAGATCGTTAACCTGTCGTCTCTTTCCTGTTAGCTGTCTTTAAAGAAGTATTGTTTTTCCTTATTTTACTAATGGCGTCTTAAAGTTGTTGATTTGTTGATGGACTTGGCAAGGCGATTAGGTTCTCCTACCTCAACTTGAATTTTTCTTCTGTTTTTTCCAAGTTACTTAGTTTTAAAGCTACAGAATGAATCAGTCCATAGTTTCATGATTTCATCCGCTCAATTAGAAACGAGTAGGGGGTGATGAGAGTTGCAATAGTTCTGATGAATTGCAAGTTTGTCGGCGACAATAGTATAATTGTTTTCTCTTCTTTATTGTTTTTGTTTTGGTATTAGCACCTGCAAAAGTTGCATAAATTTTGTCTTCGCTAATATGTGCAGAGACTTTCGGTAATGACACTTATTCTCTTCTGTGCTGTTTTGGCTCTGATCCTAACTAGATGGAGGCGTAGGCTCCTGGTGATCTATAAAGATCTATATTTGCATAATTGACGCCACGACCATCTCTTCAGAAGGGTAAGGTCAACCAGAGTCCCGCCTCTGCTGCCCGAAAATGACTGGTACGGCTGTTCTAATTCACGTCTCTATGTGTTTTTTTGGATTATGAAATGCTGCTAGAGACCCACCTTATTGCTGTTTGTCATGTTGAAGGTCTTGAAGGGCCGCACGCTTGGGAGGAGAGAAAAGGAAAGAGATCAGATGTGGAGAGTTCGGAAGATGAAAGAAGAAGATTGACCATCGGGTCTCTAAAGAAAAAGGCATTAAATGCTTCTTCACGATTCACCCACTCTCTCAGGAAACGAGGGAAGAGGAGAAGTGTTCATAGGACTTCTTCAGTGTCAATTGAGGATGTCAGGGATGTGGAAGAGGAACGAGCAGTCTATGCATTCCGTAAGGAGCTAATTTCCAGGGACTTATTGCCTGATAAACACGATGACTACCATATGATGCTCAGGTTGTTTTTCACTATCAGAAATTGTGATTTTGGTTATAGTATTTGTGCTTTTGTAAAAACTTTTTGTTGGGCTTGTTAGCTGCCTGAACTGTCACAATCTGTACTTGAGCACGCTATGAACATCTTTAATTAGTTGGATTTAACTTAAAACTGTATTAAGCCAACTGCAAACATTTTTGATCCAATTGGGTTGATGCATTTTATTGAAGAATATATGCGCTTCCAGATTGTAACTCTGTATGGCTCGTTTTTCTAGGTAACTTGCTCTTTCAGTATTTGGTTTTCCTGATTGCTTATCGACGAACTTACATGTTGCAGATTTTTGAAAGCGAGAAAATTTGAGCATGAGAAAGCAGTTCAAATGTGGGCTGATATGCTTCATTGGAGAAAAGAATTTGGGACAGACACAATTTTGGAGGTATGTTGCCATAATAAGCTAGTTAGATATCGTATGTGCAACTAAAGATAGTCATATCAGATATCTATTCGCTGCTGATTTTTCAAAAGAAAAAAAGTTTGTCATATTTAAATAGGTTCAGTACAGATGCTATTTTGAGGTTCATATTTTGCCACTTGTGTACTGGGTGACCTGGGTAAGGTTGCTTCTTCACAACCTGGGTGACCTGAGTTTATGCTTGCAGGAGTAAACACAGTACAACTTAACCGCACACATAACCCATATTAGTGTGGGTCATGTTGTTCTTCCCTGTTATTGTGCCAAGAGTGTCTTTCCTTGCAATGGCTCTGAGAGATTTTCGTGCCACAAGACTAGTTGAGATCCAACAAAATTGCATTGGGATAATTTTAACATAAAAGAAAAAACAAGAGGAATTCATGTTTGAATTAGATTATTCCAGGCTGTTTTTTATCGTTGAATGAAACTGCTCATTACTTTCTCATTCGCATGCATTTTTCATGCACTTGAATGATCATTTTTTCCAATCAGTTGGGTCATAACACTGATTATTTGAACTTTTTTTTTGTATAGATTAATTTAAGTTCCTTTTTAGGGAATTTTCATTCATCAATTTTACCTTTTAACATGTAATTTGAATTATCTCCTTTTGCTTACGCAAAAGCTACTGCCAAATTAGTGCTCATATAGACATTGATCTTCTACTCTTGGAACTAGATATATGAGTTTAGATGATTTTGAAATTATTGAAGAATATATTATGATACTCTGCAGATCTTGGAAAACGTCCTTTAGGTTGCAAAAGTTATAGTACTATAAAACCCGCATAGAAATGCCTTTCTTATGGGCACAAGTTGGAAGCCAAATTGATGACAATTGTGTCAGCATTTTGAACCTTGCAACCATACTAGCTGATGAAACTATTGTTTGTAATGTTCTACTTCTCTTGTTTTTCCCTTATGGATCCTGCACATATGAATAACCTCCATTTTCCTTTTGTCGTTTAACTTTTATTGCAGACTGTTCTCGGTTCAGATACCCATATTTTATTCCTTCAGTTGTCTTTTTGGAATTTTATTATATTTTTCAATTATGTTAAGAATTATTATCTAGAAGGTCACGTGTTCTGTTAAGCTAGATGAAAATTATATCAGTGAATGCTGACATATACAATGCACAACACTACTGGATGCAAGGATTTTAACTTTGCGGAGCTGGAAGAAGTTTTTCAGCATTATCCTCAGGGCTACCATGGAGTTGATAAAGAGGGAAGACCTGTTTACATTGAGAGGCTTGGGAAAGTAGAGCCGAATAAGCTTTTGCACATCACTACAGTAGAACGGTACATAAAATTTCATGTCCAGGAGTTTGAGAAAGCTCTACATGAAAAGTTTCCTGCTTGTTCGATTGCAGCAAAAAGGCACATTGACTCAACCGTGACTATTTTGGATGTGCATGGGGTGGTATGTGGTTCCTTTCCAGATTTGACTTCATTAAGCAGACTGTGATGAAGATATATTGTTGTTTATATAAAATACTGAGATGTTCAAGTTGCTGGAAGTGAGAAGCCGTTCGGGTTGATTTCTCTGAATCAGTATGCGTTTGGTGCAGGGTTTGAAGAATTTTGGCAAAACAGCAAGAGACCTCTTGCTTAAAATGCAAAAAATTGATGGAGATTACTACCCTGAGGTACTTGACTTTATCCTAATAACATTGCATTATTTTTATTCATTTGTATTAAGAAAGAGATACCCCACTTGTTAAAATGCAGACTCTACATCAGATGTTTATTGTCAATGCTGGACATGGCTTTAGGCTTCTCTGGAACACTGTAAAGGGTTTTCTTGACCCGAAAACAACAGCAAAGATACATGTAAGTGTCCTGACACGCAAAGGGGTTTGTTTTGCCTGTATTTGGACCACAATATACATGAATAAATATTTTATCATGTAGGTATTGGGAACAAAATATCAGAGTGCATTACTTGAAATCATTGACTCAAGGTTAAGGGCATATTATTCTCTCTCTTGATATTGATATTGATATTGATGTCGATTTTGATGGTGGTTCTTTTTTTCATGGTTTAGTAACTTATATATGTTTGGCACATTTCAGCCAACTTCCAGATTTTTTGGGTGGCACATGTACATGCTCTGTTGAAGGCGGGTGTTTGAAGTCTAATAAAGGACCATGGAATGATCCTAACATTATGAAGGTACAATTTGTTCACTTAACTGAAGTAGACATTTACATTCCCATTTGTTCACCGTCATTCCACTAGGTTAGGTTTGATCAACTAATAGAGCAACCGACTATTCTATTTGAAAGTTTTGATCCCACGAGGATGACCTGATTGAGTGATAGTTTTCTTATTCCATTCATTGTGACCCATGCATTGATGCTTCCTTTTGTTCAAGGAATACAGTTAGCCAAACTGGGTTTTCTGCTTAGTCTTCTTTAAGCATGAAACCATTTGTCTTGAACATTTCAGGATTTCATGCCCGAAGTGTCACCTGTTTTCTAATCACACTTGAATTAGCAATTCTAAAAGATATATCCTCCTTTATGTGATAATGTCCTGTTTGGATGAATACCTTGATACCAGAAGGGATTTGCTTTTTTTTTATTTTACGTCTATCAAACAAGAAAAACAGGGGAAAAGTTCTTACCAATATCTTTCAAATTTTAGCTTGCATATAATGCTGAAGCTGATTCACTAAGGCATACTAGACGAATGTCAGGTGGAGATGAAGCTTTTGTAGGGTCATATCTTTTGAAGGTAAGTTTTTTTTTCATCTGTTCTATCTTTTTGCTTCCTATCTTTTTGCAGTTACGTTCTGCAATGATCTTCCTGTAAAATATTTAAGTCTGTGTTATTGTCAGGGAAGAAGTAGCGATACATGGACACTTGAATCTGGATCAGATGTTGATGATCTGGTTTTCAAACCTGTTGAGCATAGCCGTCTAGCTCCAGTACGTGAAGAAGTGAGATTTCTTCACTCTCCTGGTTTTGAAGACCTCATGTTGTGTTTTATTTTGTTCTAGTGCAGTTCTCATTTTTCTAGTGAAAATTCTAATGATTCTGTAAAATCTATGGTCAACAACCTTGATTTAGTGTTCATTTGAAAAGTTAACTGAAATAAGCGATCTGAAAGGGGCAGCATAAGCAAAATGTTTTATCCTTTCGACAAAAAATTACCTGATGCCATCTTTTCTTTTCTATTATGCTATGTATGATACATGATACTAGAAATCTTTCAGAATGAATTTTTTCCCATTGATGAGATATTGAAAGAATTTCCCGATAAATCCTTTAAAATTAAGGATTCTACCCTTGTAATTTGAATTTGGAAAAGGGACAAAAAAGAAAAAGAGGAGAGGGTTCGTTTATGCACAAACCATCTTCCATACAATCTTCTTATATGCTAATCTTATATGCTAATATCTTCTTTTCACAATAACCTTTGAAGAAAAAACAACTAAATTCTGGAGGTGCTTACATTAGTAAATCACTCTCTAAACTGTCAATTTCTGTCTTTCAAATTTGCTAAAAAGATCATTTATGGTTTCTTTTTCATTTTCTTGTATCCTTGTTTGCGTCTAATTGTATTATATCCTAATTAATTCTTTTAGTGAGAATGATGAGAAAGTGGTCATCACAACTATGGTGTTCTTGTGAATGCATGTTAATCACTATCTTAAAAAGATAGGGTAGATAATATTAGTTTATTTGATGATGATTTTTGTTCCCCTTGGGATATATCACAACTGCTCCATGCCATTGTTTCTTGATGATAAATGCAGATCAGAGCAAGAGATTCAACAGCTTACTATAGTTGTGATGATCACTTTGTTGTGGTCGACAAGGCTATGGACTGTGTTAGAAGAGGAGAACAATCTTATGAAAAGAAAAAAGATATAAAATACGAGGAACAGAGATCGTATGGCTTTTCAACATTGAATCAACATGGTATTGCAAGCTGGGTTCTCCCAATAGAGAATCTTCCTTTTGTTTAGGCAACAAATTCTCATCCCTTAGTCTTCAAAAGTCTTGATTTGTATTTGTTGTTCTCAGATAGTTTGAGCATGGCAAGTCACCCTGTCACCAAGGAGGATACAGGAGAAGGGATTTTTCAGTTGTTTGCAAGAGTATTAATAGCTTCCTTAGTCAAAATTCTATTATTCTTTCACGTTGATGGTTTTAGAAAGAGAAAATTGAGCAACATCCGCCCTTCAGACACTCTGAATTTGGCTGTCAAGCACAGTTCAACAGTGAAAAACATTGAAGATCATTTGGGTCCTTGTTTGGAGCGGATTAAAAGGCTAGAAATGATGTTTGATGAGCTCACCAAGAAGCCTGCTGAGATTCCTTTGGAGAAAGAGCATATGCTACTTGAATCTTGGGATCGAATAAAGCATGTTGAATTTGATCTAGAAAAGACCAAAAGGGTAAGTTTATATCATCCTGCTATCTACGTCCATAATACTGTTATATTAGTATATTCAAGATAGGAATCATGTCTTTGTTGTATCTATAATCTTCTCCCTTTCTCTTTGCATCTATGCTTGGAACAACTTGCTATCAAAAGTCTTTTTTCTCAATGAATAAATTAGGGCTTCTGTCCAATTGATTTTAGCACTTCTTATATATTTTAATGACATTTTCTGCTATATGATAAATAAGGATCAAATTATTTCATGTACAGGAAAACTACCTTTTGTGAATTCGCATATCCTTATTCTCTCAGATCCTTGGTCTTTGTCTGTGCTTTATTGGAATTGCTGTTTCATAAAAAGTATCAATGGCAAACATTTGAAAGAGAATTTCTGTCACCGAAGGATCTTTTCTGAAGAGCTAACTAGTTGTGGGCAGACATGCTTTAGATGTTGGGTTCATTATTCACTTCGTCTTCCTTTCTAGGAAGAGAATTTTATCTTTCGTGTCTCTCTTCTATTTGGCATCCTTGACAGTCTATTATGTCGTATAGCGTTAACTAGGAGAGTCTATTAGGCTTCTTATTTGGATCTAATATATTCAGTTAGAACTTTTAAAGTTTAGGAACCTTGTTAGTTTCACGCCATATCAAAGTTGTAGCATTTGGCACTCAGTTAGCTTGCTGCTCTGTGTAGGGTTTTATGATTCCTGGTTTTGTCAGTGCATCTCTAATATTATTATCTGTTTCAGGTATTGCATGCCACGGTCATGAAGCAACTGGAATTTGCCAAGTCATTAGATGCATTGCAGGACTTGAAACTTCAGGTAAAATCTTGTTATATATTTTATTTCGCTTAAAGTGCAAATCATATAAAACTTTCTCATTTTAGGTCCCTGTTAAACACAGTCACAGTCAACTCACACAAAATTTTTAAGATTTTAATCAAATTATCAGTAGTGCCTGACTTGAGTTCAATTTGTTATATGGAGCTGCACATTTTTATCAACCAATTTATTTGTGATAATAGTTCAATATGTATGGTAGTATCATCCATAAATTTGATGCATGTCATCGACACTCTTATTAGATGATTAGCTAAGTTTTTTCCCACATCATCATCCTCTTATACTTGTGATGAAATGTGAGAGCTAATTTTCCAACTTAAACTCAAAATATCCATCTAAAATTTTGTTCTCTGATGATTATCTTGCTTTTTGGTTGAGATTCAGAAGAGAATGTTTTGTTGAGCCTCCTCGGTGCCGGAGACGACTGCGGCGAGGGGACTACATGCCCGATGGCCTTGTTTTTTGGTGCACAACAACGTAAGCAAAATCTTCCCTGTTGCGCGGTAAGAAGTGGAACTTCCTCTGTGGGGCATAAAAGCATAAACCAACTCCGAGTATACCCTAACTTTGTTTCGTTGGTTCCGTCGAAAGCCAAAAGAAGTTTGATGTCGCTGCTGGTGAATCGACCCATTCAGCTTTCCTTTTCCTTTTCTCCCACTCCGACAGTGGAAGTTTTGTCTCTGCAATGCATGTATACGTACGCTCATGCACTGGTGGTGCCTTGTCTTCTGTACTCGTATGCCTTGAGACTTGCTCTACACCTTAGTGATACGCAATTGTACTACTTTTCTACCCTCACCGTCTCTTCTATGTTGTTCATCGGGAGATCGCTCCTGTGGGACCCGCATATATATATATATATATATATATATATATATATATATATATATATATATATATATATATATATATATATATATATATATATATATATATATATATATATATATATATATATATATATATATATATATAGGCCGTTAACCGACCTTATCGCTAAGGTCCCACGCTAGCTTCCAATCGCTGAAGGGGTTGGTGACGCAGGTAGACGAGAGCGCACACGGACGTAAGAATGCAGCTGCGATTAAAATCGCTGGTTAATTCCAATTCGTGTCATGCACATGTCAACGTTATCCAGATAAAAATACCATCTCAGTTGGCAATTACCGTCACTGCAGAGGCACATTTGCCGTTATAATACATAATGACCGTTAAGTTTTACCCGATATTATCCGTATAATACATAATAACGGTTCTCTTGTGCTTAACGGTGACCGGGAGGTGACCTGATACGACGTCTACTCTCCATATACCGCCGTCGCCTCCTCACGCCTCTTTCTCTCTCTCTTTCGATTCCGTGTCAAATCCGGCAGGGGAGCTCGCATCGATCCAACACATCCGATCTGTAAGCAGGTCGCCTCCTTTTTTTCTTCACAGTCGCTCCTTAATTCTTCTCGAATCGGATCAATTTAATGGTCTATAGACGTTATTTTGTTCTTCCGTAGAGGTTTTCCTGTCCCCCCCCCCCCTTGTTTCGAAGAATTTTCTTGTTTAGATGGGCAAACTAGCTTAGAGATGGATCCCTGCCGTATCTGCGCCCCTTTTCGCATGGGTAACAGTTAGATCTTGTTGATCTGTTTCGAGGTAGCTCATCGTCTTACCAACCCTGTGTTCCACGGGTTCAAACGGATATGAGCGAAATATTTCGTTGACTTTTACATCGAGAACGAGGGCTTTTTGATTTCCTGCTCATTTATGAAGTTTATTCTTTTTTTTTACTTAGTTTTCAGAACTAAAGATCGGTTTTTTGTTACATGGCCTATTCATTTTTTATGTTTTGGTTTTCTTGCTCAAGAATGATGCCCGGATGTAAAGATTTTTGTTATATGGCCTATTCTGGTAAAGATGTGGCTCTAGTATTCCTAGGACCTGAGTGGAGTTCCTGACTTTGATGTATAGGAACATGCATGGTGAGCAGACTCTTTTTTCCCTTGGTAGCTAGTTGATGCATTGGTTGCTTGCCTGCAGCTATTTTTCTAGCCCGCCATCGGATTTGTTATAAACTGGAGTACTACATAACAATCTTCCAACAGGTCAGAATATAATTGTAGAACCATCATGGCCAAGATAGGTTACGGGCCATGTTGAGCCTCTGTATCCAATACTGAAACTTTTGACATCAGAATAGAGAGAGGTGATCCAAGGGTAGACAAAATTAGTTATTCCCTTATTCTTAAAAATCAGCATATTCTATCCACATATGTTTCTGGTCGATGTGTGCGTTTAGTGATTGGTGACCTTGTAAAGCCGACAGATTGACATCTGAGAAATCTTGGGCATGCAACAAAAGAGCTTTTTCCGATTGGCCATTGACATAAATCTTTGTATCAGTAGTATTTCTTTTGTTTGTGCATGGCCTGGATGTGTCTGGATGTTTTCGTGCTGGCGTATAATGGTACTCGAAATGCCTGCTGTCGTGTTCATATGTGTCGCAAATACCATTAGTTAGGCAGAAGAAGGCCTAACCATCAATATGTGTGTATCTTTTGACTCGATGAAACTTAACAATATTACTTATCTTTGATTTCCAGGATTCTTCTAGCAAGTATATCATAAAGCTTTCATATCTAATACATGGCGAGTTGAAAAATGAACTGCTTGCTTTTATATCTTGGAAACGCCTAACATAAATTGTCTGCTGTCTGTTGTTGTTTGTGTAATATGTGCAAGGTAGTGCATAGGTTAAGGTGTGTTCAATTAACTCATCTCTTGGATTTCCTTGTGGTTAAGTTTTGGCTTATATTTTCATCAGCTGTCCACTTGCTTTTTAGTTTTCTGCAAAATTCTGTTCCTGGAGATTTTTTTTTTTTTCTTAAAGACAATCTGTTTACTTATGGATATATTCCCTATTCTGACATATTTTAGAAAATCACAAGACACTATGGCGAGCAAACGGATTCAGAAGGAATTAATGGATTTGCAGAGGGATCCTCCAACATCATGCAGTGCTGGACCTGTTGGGGAAGATCTCTTCCAATGGCAGGCAACAATCATGGGTCCTGCAGACAGTCCTTATGCAGGTGGAGTGTTCTTTGTTAAGATACATTTTCCACCTGACTATCCATTTAAGCCTCCAAAAGTCAACTTCCAGACAAAGGTGAGCAGAAATAAGTGTGTATATCGATTTTCATTTTATTCTTGCCTGCAACACTTTTTGTTGCATGATCTGTGCTAGAAATGTGTATGCAGGTATAATGACTGGTTCTTGTTATCACATAAACTAAGAGGATATTTGACCCTAGCAATTGAGATTGCTGTTATTTTGATTGCTTTGGTACTCAATTGCAGCAGATTGGCACCTAATTTGTCTTGCAAATAACTTAATTTGTTCAGAGATATCGTCAATTGTTTGCTAGAAGGTTTCAATGTCTTTCACCTCTACAGTTGCTATGTGATATGCATAAATGTCTGCATTTGCTTTTAACAAGTATTTCTAACTATGTCATGCTTTCAACTCATAAATCATAAAATCGAAGTCCTTAACCTTTCTAACATTTCTTCGCATGGAATTTTACATGCTTATTTTAGTTACTTGGAGCGCTTGCATTGAATTCAATTCTGATTAAAAACCATTTTTCATACTCAAGTTCCTCGAACTCACCTGTACGGTTACAGAAACTAGAGCATTGCAGAATAATCTATAGATAAAAGCAGCATTTGCTGTCTGCTGCTGAAAGAGGAATGTTAATATTGTCCTAAGTTTGTTGACATTAATAAGTAGCTAGCTGTAGAGACGAAATGCTTGCATTAGTCATTTTATGTGTTTTCATGTTATGATCCTGCTTTTAATTTCTCAATGCATCGAATTCTTATGGTGGATATTTGTGGAACAACATTAAGAGGCACACTTACTAACAATGAGTAATTTTAAGATCTTGTTTGTTTAGAAGTTTGTATTTATTGGTTAAACCAGAAATTTTTGGGTGCTTCATTCATGGGCCTTGATTGTGCATATCTCTATTGGTACATCGAAACGAAACCGGCATTCTGGTTGACCTAATATCAAGTAGGAGTATGTAGTGGTTTCTTTTTCTTTCTTCTCCTTTCTGAGATCTACATATTCTCAGTTAGCTAGAAGGTTTTTTGCCGTGTTATTGGGCATTTGGATGCTCAACAGGAAAAAATATATATAGTTCTTAATAAATCAATGATCAAATTATCTGTTTCTGGTTTGGTATATCTTGCTAGCTGTGCCATTGTATCAAATTATCTTATACCTTGGAGATTAAAGTCAGAGGAATCTGAACCACATGGTCATGGTATGCTTGTTAGATTTTGCTTCCGATCAATTGATTGCCTGTGAAATCTATAACTTTAAGCTGAAACAAGTTTGCTGATGTGAAAAAAAAAAGCACTTTATTAATTCTGGATGTCAATCATTGTAGGTTTATCACCCCAATATCAACTCGAACGGAAGCATCTGCCTCGACATCCTCAAGGAGCAGTGGAGCCCTGCGCTGACGATATCCAAGGTTCTTCTCTCCATCTCCTCCCTTCTTACAGACCCCAATCCTGACGATCCTCTCGTCCCTGAGATCGCCCACACGTACAAGATGCAGAGGTCTCAATACGAAGAGACAGCTCGAGCATGGACGCAGAAGTATGCTATGGGTTGACATCACCCCAACCTCGAATCGAAACTGAGATGTGTAATATGTTTGTGAGAACTAAGAATTAACAATCCTTCTCCTTAATGTTGTAGTTGAAGACCCTAAAAGATCAAACTGAGCTCTCATGGCATGATCTGAATGTATAATAAATAGTTCGGAATTGGAAATCATACATGCAGATTTTTCACTGGGCATTTTCTTTATGTGTCAGTTCTGCTCTCAGGGTTGAAGTTATATATATATATATATATATATATATACTTTTTAAAAAATCTCTAATTTTGATGATTTTTGAAAATATATATATATATATATCAGTGAAATAATATTAAGATTGACTTATGAATGTCTGTCAGGTGAATTATTACTGATTTTAGTGTAATATTTGAAGTCAAATTTAGAGTTAACAAAATTAATATGATTTAGTAAAGTTAATATATTAGTTATCTCATCCTATCATATCATTTCAGATTGGATCTCATAATTTATTATTAATATTAAAAATATTTATGCAAACTATCATCTGTCAACATCAACAAATACTGAATGATTTATGTAGAAGGAAAAAGGGAAGGAAGGAGGGGATGCAATAACAGGAGACGGAGTGAGGCCACGCGGTCGGTCGGACCACTGAATGCAGCAGCAGCGCTGCGCTCCCTGAAGCAGCGAAGGGAGACGCAACAGCGCGTGCCGTGTCTCCTGCCACAATGCACACGTGTGCGACTCGTCAACGTCACATCATCTTCTCTCACGTGCCCGATGGAGCGTCGGAAGAATGTCTTGACACACACACAATCCCCGGAGGAGAGAGACCTCTCATCACCCACCCCGACGACGGTCATCTTTATTTATTTATTTTCTTTCTGATTCATAGCAAATAAAGATGGGACGAATTTTCAAAAAAAAAAAATCGATCTATCTTCACAAATGTTCCTCATTTTTTAATTTTTTTATAATAACTTTTTTAACTAATACACCCAACCATTTATCTCTTTTTACTATTATCAATGGATTATATGATGAATTGATCTAATTATAATATTTCAGTAATATTAAAAATACAATATAAAATTTTAAATATTATATAATAATACTTTAGTATTACGTTATAGTATACTATGTTGAAAAAAATATTATAATCACAATATGAAAAATACTATAACATAATATAAAAATATTATATTATATTTTTTTAGCATTATTGACAATAATTATAAATATGATATTCTTTTAAATTTTATATAAAAATTACTAAAAACATCATAACACGGTGAAAGATCGGTTCACCTTATAAATCGATTCATAAAGAAAAAAAGACAGAAGGAAAAAAAAAATAGGTGGCTGATTATTGAGTCATGATTATTTTTATATATAAAAAGGAAAATATTATTTAAAAGTACTGAAAATGAAAGATAATTTATTTCGGAAGGGCTCAAAATAAATGCAGGTTCTTAATTTTTTTCTGATACCGCAGGAATACTACAATGCTTCGCCTGTCAAACCCACACCCTTTCTTCTCTCTCTCTCTCTCTCTCTCTCTCTCTCTCCTGCTCCACCCTGCCGTCAACGACACCCCCACCAACTACTGCAAACCAGAGCAAGATCCTTTCCCTCCCCATCACACTCACTTTCTCTCTCTCTCTCTCTCTCTCTCTCTCTCTCTCTTCCTCATGTCAGAAACTTTGAGCCTTACCCCTCCCAGTACAAGCAATTCCATCCATAGACTTGAGCTTGCTCACATCTCCCTACACAAAAGGCTTGCTCCCTACCTCCTTAGTTTTCACCCTCTCTCTCTCTCTCTGAGAAATAGTCACTTTCATCTGCACTACAGTCTTCTACAATAACCATGCAAATATACGAGAAGGAAATCTGCTAATAGATATGGTGTGTATATTACAGTCAGTGTATCTGCTCTTTGATAGAATCTTCTCCAAGGAAAAAGCATCAGTGTGTTCTTTCCTTAAAGAAAGTGTGAGATAGTGAGACGCAGAAAGACTTTGATGAGTTCCCATACGTCTTTTAGTTCGCTCTTGGAAGCACTATCGGTGGTTCGTTCCATCTGTTGCCGAGAGCTGTGGATGATAGCACGGTTCCCAGGAGCTCCTGCTTAGCTAAGACCCTAAGCTCTAAAGCTACCTAGCTAGGTCATGAGACCGCATGATCCTACAAGAACGCAGGGTAACCAGATGAGATGCACTGGCTTGGAATTTGCTTGTCCTTGCTGAGGTCAATGGATCATGAGTTCAATAGATATATAGATCACTCGGTCCGCAAAGGCATATATGTTCTTCTCGGATGCTATGATCCATGGAAGAGCATGAACAATTGGAAGAGGAGGTTGGGTCTTTTATGAACTGGTTCCGGAATTCCTGCTGGTATCTACACACAATCTTGCATGCGGCACCAAAGAATTAATGCAACTCTAATTTCTCTCTCTCTCTCTCTCTCCTTGGAGAAAGGAAATTGTTGTGCGGTTCAGATCAGCAGGCGACCTCATAAATATATCCTTCCTCAGCTTTCAATCATTAAGAAAATAAATGCAGAATCTCTTTGACAGATTCTGGTCTGTGACGAATCACATTCCCACCTATCATTGCAATAAATGCGATTTGTACCATATTGCGTTATGGCCAATCTTGTACCGAGCTACCTGCTCGCTTCACCCACACTCACACAAATGGTCATCGCAGGGCGCTCATCTATTTACACCGACAGATGAACAAGACGGATTCGGATTTGTTCATATAGAATTCATGTCATTGAATGCAGCTGCTCAGCAGAAAGGCACGGCAGAGGGTGTGTTGCTTCCGCTGTGTCGTATCCTTTTTTCTGGTGTCTTGTCGGAAGTGTAAGCCATGGTAGGAATGAGATCGAAAGATGCAAACTTGAAGAAGGAAAGACATGGTCAAGCTTTATATGTGTTCCTCATGAGCTCTTCTCGATCGTCAGTCATCGTTTCTTAGGCTTCACAAACTGGAACAAGGAAAGACTTGTGTATTCCTTAGGAGCTTCTGGATCATCATCATCATCATCATCATCGTTTCTTGGGCTTCACATAGGAAAACCTAGGAGAAGAAGGAAGAAGCAAAGGGCAGGGGGAGGTGCGAGAAGGAGGAGACAAAGGCAGGTAGGGAATCATTGAAGCTTGAGCTAGGAACCCAGCATGCAGGATCCCAAGGAAGGGGGGGGAGGGAGACATGAACTGGGAGTGTGATGTTTTGTGGGATTGATTTGCTGGGAAAGCGGGGCAAACGTTGCCACAAAAAAAGTCTGGCGTCGAGCAAACCCATGAGTTTGTTCGAGGGGACATGAGGCAGGATTTAAGGCGCGGTAGGAAGGCAGGAATCAGCCCCAAGAGAGAGGTGATTGGCATATTTGGGACATGAGCACAAGAAACAAGAACTAAACCCCCATTATCGGGAGCACATCCCAGCACAGACTCTATTCTAAACACCCCCCCCACCTCAGTGGTGGTGGCCTTCTTCGACTTCATGATTACTCTCCCATCCCCATAGATGCCATTTCTCGAACCCCTTCGATTGCAGTTAGTGGTCACTCGGCCATCGTTACTGCTGATCTAACACACAAAATAAGTCATATGCAACCATGAAAACAATCGAGCCTTGCATAAACTACACAGAAAGAAGACGAGCCACAGCATGACACCATGACTTCCCCTCGTGGAAGGAAACAGTTTTATAACCCAAAGGGACATCCATTGCAGGAGTAGGAGGAAGGGGGGGATACATCATACATTATAACAGAGAGAGAGAGAGAGAGAGAGAGAATAAGGAAGATAATAATTAATGGTGCAACCGCCCTGGCTTTTATTATAGTTTATAAGCATAGAAAACTCTCGAAGAAGGGGGTTTGGGTTGGGAAGGAGGAAGGTCACAAGGAAAGAGATTTGAGGAATGGTGAGCATCAACAGTTCCCTTTTGGGGTCACAACTTCCAAAATCCCATGCAACGTGCAACACCTCCACCGTCTCCTCCTTCCAAGAGACATGAGCTGAAACTAGGGTTAGGGTTCCTACCCAAGATCAGATATGATGATGACATATGTGCTAAGATCTACTACCTTCGCTTCCCTCCCTCTTCTCCAACTGAGACCAAAAAGCCCTACTCGAATCATCAACGCACCACCGGAAGGAGGGAGAAGGATTCGACCTATTTGCTTTCAGCTTCCTCCCTAGGGCTGTTGCACTAATGCCAAGACGAGACTGAGAAGAGGGGCTTGTTCTGCCACCCCAAGAAAAAGGAATCCCTCACCGTGTCGAGCTGATACCCTTCCGATGGGTAGTGGAGGCGGAGCAGAAGCCGCGCCTGCGACAGCGCGAAGGGGCTGAGCGGCAGGTTCGTGAATCCTGCGCCTCGCATCAGAGTCTCCCACCGGTCGAACCGCTCGTGCCGCTCCCTCCTCCCCTCACCCTCCCGGGCGACGACGTCCTCGATCTCGCGTCCCAGCCAGACCTGCTCCACCGCCGCCCGCTCACGGCTCGTCGGTGGCAGCGTCGCCTCCAGTGACTCGAACACCGCCGTGTAGTACTCCAACGCCTCCATGAATCTCTGAAAGAAGATGGGCGCGTTGTGGTTCGCCTCCCTCTCGGCGACCGTCACCACTGCAGGGTTCATCGCTCGAACAGCTTGAAGAAACGCCCTTAGGTCGCGGGAGCCGTCACTGCCACTGCCGTCTTGTAGTAGGTTGTGCAAGAATAGTACGCAGTTCACGGTGAGGATCTCGCCCGGATGGAGTCGGAGAGAAGAAGAGGTGAAGTCGGTGGTGGTGCTAGAGCTAGGGTCGCTGGTGGTGGAGGGGAAGAGGAGGGGGTGGAATTCAAATCCTAGGCCGAGAGAATCGGCGAAAGTTTGGAGTCGGTCGCCGGTGCGGCGGAGGACATCGAGGTTCCTTCCGGTGCCGGTGATGCGAATGGAAGGTGGATCGTTGGGGTCGGAGCGCTCCGATATGGCTTGGAGCAGCGGCGGCCATTGCAGTCCGTGGGAAGTGTCGAAGTCGAGGATGTGGACTTGGCGGTGGCCGTCGACGGCCTCGAGGATGGCCTGGTTGGCGGTGAGGTGCGCGAAGCGAAGGAATGGCGTGATCTGGTTGAACGATAGGTAGGAAGACTGGAGGGCTTCCGGAGAAGCAGCGTCGACGGAGGGGAAGAGGGGGTCGACGCGGAGGGAGAGGGCGCGGGCGAATTGGTGGACCAGGCGGTCGGTGGAGTCGCCATAGGGGGAGGCGGTGGCCAAGAGGAGCGAAGCGGTGTGCCGCGCCGCCGGGAGGTCGCCGCGGTGGACAAGCTCGGCGCAGCTGACGAGGAGCTGGCGCACAGGGGCGGAAGAGGAGATCAGGCCATGCTGGGGGTTAGGGTGGAGGGGATTGGAATGGCGGTGGTGTTCTTGATCTCCTTCTTCATGGGACTTGAGTGAGCTAAGCATATCTAAAGCCTCAACAAGCGGCGGGGGGGAGGAGCGAAGGGCAGTGGAGGAGTACCTGTTGGAGTGAGGAGGAGAAGAGAGCAGTAGCAGCTGAGGAGGGAGAGAGATCGGAGGGTTTGGCATCCCTTTGCTTTAATAGGACATCTGGGAACGCAGCAGCTTCCTTGACAGGACATGATCTGCAAAGAACACAGCAAGTGTGGGGATTGATAGTTGCAGTAGTTTTAGTAGTAGTAGTGGTGGTAGCTACTTAGATTGAAGTAGGGAGTGGCAGCTCCTCAGTGTAGTCTCACTGTTCACCAAGCCCCATCTCAGATCTCTCTCTCTCTCTCTCTCTCTCTGTTTGTAAGGGTGGGGGTGACAGTGTGGCAGGGGTGGGGAAAAGTTTATGCTTTTCTTGTCTTATATTACATGGACTTTGGTGCCTTGAGCTGGGAGCTGATTTGTTGTCAGCTTAGGAATGATGAAGGGGCTAAATGAGAAGGGTAGGAATCTAAAACATTCTGAAAGTTCGGTGGGGGAATATTAGGATAAGAATATGATGAACGAGATGTAGGCATGCAGTGAAGGAAGGAGAAGAAGAAGAGAGAGAGAGAGAGAGAGAGAGAGAGAGAGGAAATGAGGTCGGGGAGGACGATGCTTAGTTCATGCATTAAAACGGTGTGCATGAAAGGTAGGAGCCCTAAGTGAGTGTGGCGACTTAAAAAGACTCAGAGAACTAAAAGATGCTCTTGGATCATGACTGAGACCCGGGGGGGGGGAGGAGGAGGGGAGCGTCGAGAGATCCACTCCTCAACAGTACCACTCTCTCTCTCTCTCTCTGTGATTTTTTCTTCTGTTTTCTCTTTGGTTTCTCTCTCTCTCTCTCTCTCTCTCTCTCTCTCTCTCTCTATCTGAATCTTAGACACGCAAAGCTTTTAATGGATGAACGCAGATCACACACAACCAACTCCAACCATCTCTTGTTTTGTCTCCATGTGGGATCGTCATTGATGGCTCGCAGATGACTTCCTTGCAGCCCTCCCTTGCTGTCAGTACAGAAAAGATTGTTGCAACAAGCAATCTCCTCTCCATCTCTCTCTCTCTCTCTCTCTCTCTCTCTCTCTTTGTGTGTGTGTATCTGCATACACTAGAGGAAGGGGCACAGCTAAAGGAGGTCCGGCCTCCATCACTGATACTCCCAGTGAGTTCTCACATCACAACGAAACCAAGGAAGCATCTTGGTACAACTCATTAGCAAACAAATGGGATATTGCAGACCCAGAAGAAAGAAGAGAGAGAGAGAGAGAGAGAGAGAGAGAGAGAGAGAGGGCATTTGACAAAATGGATGGAATGTTTCAGAGCCACAGCCCCAGATAAGGCAATCCACCAACATCTGCCCCTCATCATGAAGAGATCCCTTTGATCATAACACTCATTAACATGCCTAACTTGCCACCATGCTTAGGACATGCACGCAACTTCTGACTCCTCCTCACCTACAGCAACAACAACCTCCAAAATCTTTTTCTTCCCCATCTTTTCTCTCACCTGAAGACCATGGCCAGGAAGAAGAAGGAGGAGGAAAAAATCTCTTTGAATCTATATATCCATGTAGTTATTAGAGAGGAGGAGACCTTTTCCTTTGTGTTACAACCAGCCAGCATAAAGAAGTGGAGCAGATCTTACTGGTGGAAACTGAAGAGCTCTCATCCCCAAAACAGAAAGAGAATCTGCAGCTCATCCCTCTGCCCCGATCTGCATCAGGAGAAGGGAAAAGGAGAAGTTAATGGGAACAGGCAGCTGCAGAACATGCCAACGCGAAATGGCATGGAAAAAGAGCCCTGAGGGGGATCACAATGCCCCCATCAAACAACCAAACAAATATAACTTGTTCTTCTTTGTTGAATTTTACCTCTCTTTGGGTGCACTGATTTGACATGCTTAAAAGTCCACCTTTTTCTCTATCTTCGGATCTCTCTCTCTCTCTCTCTCTATAAAATATAACCTGTCCTTCCTCACCTTACTTCTTCCAGCGTCCATTCCTTTACTCGGCTCCATGCACCATTGCCCCCACCCAACATGAAACCTTGGATCAGTAAAGCAGTGTGTTCGCCAAACAAAATATATAATAACTTTGGAATGTGAGAGAGAGAGAGAGAGAGAGAGAGAAAGAGAGAAGTTGGGGTTGTAGTTTTGAGTGGAGTTCAAGGCAGGAAAAGGCAACACACTCAAGAACACATGGGGACCAAAGGATGACACCCTATTATGAAAAGCCCTGAGAGTAATTAGCTCAATGAAAAGAGAAACACCGATGCATACGCAAAAAGAAGCCCACTTGTTGGTTCTGTCACTCTCATCTCCAATCTCTAACATAGTAACCCCTTCCAACTTCTGATGGAATGGATAGAAGAGAGAGATCAGCTAAATGGCATAAGCATTCTCCGACTTCCAGCTTCTTCGTAGAGTTCTCTATTGCCACCTTCTGAGCTCCAGAGGCCATAGGAGAGTTAAACAACACACTCTCACACGCAAATCTTTTGCTTAATCTACATTATTTCTGGGATCCAAATCATCATCATATGTTCAGAAACCAGACTGTACTGATATGAGATTTTCAAAGGCACAAGTGCTAAAATATTAGGAATGAAGAATAATTAAAGACATTATTTGCATAAACTGATTTCAAATTTAAGTCAATATAAGGGCTAAAATTGTTTGCAAAAAAGAAAAGAAAAGATAACATTAAAGAGAAATGTGTGTATGCAAGTATTTTTACTTCCTCACAATGGATCAAGGTGCTCTCCTAGGGTTCTTTGGAGGCTGTACTACTCTCTCCTTTGAAAGCTTTTTTATCATAACATGACATTTATATATATTAAATGCTGAAGATAAAAGAAACTTATCAATATATATATATATATATATCATACGAGCAGCCCACACGCTCGGTACAATGTAGACAGGGAGAGGTGACACCCGATTGATTGTTGTCCCCATGTACTGTAATTATTAGGGTTTATGTTCTGCCCTCGCCTTTCTTCATCCTGTTCCTCTCACTCCTTGTCTGCTTCTGTCTTTAATGGCTTCCGCCATGTTGCCCTCTGCCTTTCTCTCCTCACCTAACGCTGCTTGCAGAACTAGCAAAGTCAAACCATTTTGGGGTATCCAAGAAAACATGAACCAAGACCACGCAGCTTCCCATTACTTCAGATATGTGATGAACGCTTCTTCTCACTGCAAGGCCACATCTGCATGCATCATCATCATCATCATCATGAATTGTGCTTCAGATCATTTTTAACCCTAAGGAATTACTAATTAAATAAGAGAACCTCTTTTTGCACGCACAATCTGAGACTTATGTGTGACATTATTTCTCATGATTTATCTCCATTAATTATGATGAACAAGATGTCTTTTGAGGGTTCCTTTGTGGATTTATCTAATGCAAAAATAAAATATTTTTTATAAATTTTTTTTATTTTTTTTTAAAATATTGATGTTTCTTTTTTTTTTTCTAAAATGCATCTCCTGTATTATTTATGTGTCCAAAATGAATTTTCTTTATTTCTTTGACCAATATGCATTTACTATGATTTTTTTTGGGAACTTGAATTACCAATATCTATTATGTTAAAAAGAATTAGACAATAATTTTTTTCAAAGAATAAGTAGTGAAAAATATGATTCAAACAACCTTACAATAAATTATCAAAATCTTTACTAATTAAGTTATTTCTATTATATGATCATTACAAACATTATGTATATAGTCAGAAATAAATTGACAACTGTTGTACGGAGAAAGACTAAAACTGAGAAAACTTAGAAAAAGAGTGACTTTGGCATTTGTGTTTATAAATTTATGCTTAGCATATGCATCAGCACAACAACTAAAAACTTATATATCATTATGATTAATCTTCGTCGTTAACTAATTGGAACTTCCAACGGCATTAGTATTCTCTTACATTTATTATGATAAACATAAATAACTAAGAACATCTTAGGCATTTTAATATTTCTCAACTCAGAAGAGCTAATGTTAACTGCAGTTCTGTCACATTAAGCTTGAGTTTTTCTCAATGAGTGTCAATGGGAGAGATAGATGTCAAGATCACAAAATTTACAAGGTCAAAGACTGCATTTATAATCTTTGAAAAAATAAATATGCAAAAAATTCCTTGAAGAAAAAAAAAAAAAAGGAAAAAAGAAATCAGGTTGCCATTGAGCAGCCACTCATTGCCATTACAGCTATCCGCTTCCTTGCACCAAAATCCTCTTCTTATCAACAAGACAGTGATATATTCCCCTGTCACAAGGTGACAAACTCCTGGGGGTTCATCTGTCTCTCTCTCTCTGTGAAGGGAAGAATCCCGCATGACTTGCCCATAAAGTTCCCTTGCCATCCATCTCCTCAGCCATCCTTTCTGATGCTGATACCATGCCCCATTACTGCACAAAACAGCTCCAAAAGCTGGTGATCCTTCCCCCAACTGTTGATCAGAGAACATGCAACTCAAGAAGATTGATTCCATTACCCCCTAACCATGAATAATCCACGTCAAGTCATCCTCAGGCTGCTTACCAATTCTTGCTGATCCCATCAATTTGCAGAACAGCTCTATATGTCAATGATCCTTCCACAAGTATCGATAAAGAAGGTGCAGCTCAAGAAGATTCCCTTCTCTTAATCATGCATTACCAATGTTTTCCTCAGGAGCTCATCAAGTGAAGGTATTGTAATGGGAGCAATTGGTGGCAGGAAGTCCTGTAACAAAGATATCATCCAAGTCAACCATCGTCAAGATGACTCTGAACCATGTAAAACTTTGTCCATCTCCTAGAAGGTTATATATACCCAGCGGCATTCTCGTGACTGATTGACCAGAGTACCCAACCTTCATCAAAATGTATAACTCAACATTGGGATCAAGCTGATATTACCTATACCAGCTGCAAAGACAGATGCCTCAATACAGCATGGATGCTCTTGCTGTGTGGATGTGTTGCATCTCCTATCAAGAACTCATTAACTTGACCATTAACCTCAATCCAGCTGCAGCCTGCTGATTTGGGCACTTTCCCTCTCATCAAGCGCCTGATCTCAGCAACGCTATCCCACAAATGGGCTCTAGCAAACAGATTAGATAGAATGACATAATTACCAGGATTTACCGGCTCAATCCGAAATAGTTCCTGAGCTGCAACTCTTCCAACATCTATGTTACTATGAATCCTGCATGCATTCAGCAAGGCTCCCCAAACACCTGCATGTGGTTTAATTGACATATGCTTTACCAAGTCATATGCATCTTCAATTAGTCCTGCTCGACCATATAGATCAACCATGCAAGCATAGTGGTCAGCAGATGGCTCAATTGCATAATCTCTGCTCATGCATTCAAAGTATCTATGCCCAATTTCGACGAGTCCAGCATGGCTGCATGCACTTAAGATGCCCAGGAAGGTGATTGTGTCCGGTTGGATCCCCGCATCTAGCATTTCAGAGAAAGACTTTATGGCATCTTCTCCAAGCCCATGACTGGCTAATCCTAGGATAATTATGTTGTATGACACCACATCCTTGATTGGGATCTCAGAGAACACTCGTAAAGCCTCATATACATTGCCACATTTAGCATACATGTCAACCAATGAATTGAACACATAGCAGTTCATTTCAATACAACTTTTCTCCAAGAATCCATGAAGTTGTCTTGCAATTTCTAAAGCTCCTAAATGTCCACAAGCAGACATCAATATGGCCATGCTGATATGGTTAGGTTTTACAGTTGCTAAGCACATTTCCTTGAAAAGTTGTATAGCTTCATCCCATTGTCCATTACAGCAGTACCCAGCAACTAGTGCATTCCAGGAACTAATCTCTCTTTCTGGCATCTGATCAAAGAGTTCTCTAGAACTTGGTGTATCTCCACGACTTGCATAGCCAGATATCATAAGATTCCATGAGACCGAATCCCTGTCAGCCATCTCATCAAAAAGGTCTCGTGCAGCTTTCATATTATCAGCCTTAATATAGCTTGTGATCACCGTGTTATACGACACAATGTTATATTCAGGGCAAGTCCCTAATAGTCGTGAAGCTTCTTGGGTCCAACCAAACTTTGTGTACAAGTCCACTAATGTTGCTTGGACATAAATGGAGGAATTAAATCCAAGTTTAGTAGAATGACCATGAATTTGATTGCCTTCTTGTATGGCCTTCATAAATGAGCATGCTCTGAGCACAGAGGACAGTGTAAAATGATTTGGATGAGATCCCTTTTGATGCATCATTCTGTATATTACAATTGCTTCTCTGGTTACCTCTGATTGATAGCTCGAGTAAGATGTGATAATTGCTGTCCAAAGGAAAACATTTGCAGAAGTAATAAGGCTGTCGAATATCATGCGAGCATAACCTCTCTCGCCCAATTTTTTATTGCAAAAGGTTATCAGCTTGACTGCCACATAATTATCACGATTAAACCCATTGAGGAATATTTGAGCATGTACTTGCTGCAGTGATCTCAATGATGCGCATCTTTCAAGGAATTTCAAAGAATTTTCTGGAATTACAGACATTCAGGTGAGTCAATAATCACTTTGATTTGACCGCAACGCATCTCCAAAATCCTATCCAGAATGGCAACGGAGCTCTTAGTAAGCAAATCTAAATTATTCTACAAAATGGTGATGAGAGTTAAACAACCCAAGAATTTGCAGCACCTACATGTAACAAAACAGAAAACATGTCGAACACAGACAAAGTAAATCCAGATAAAATATGCCAAACGGCCCAGTCCACCAAAACATGCTTGAAAAGATAATACCAGAAGAAACCAGTAAACATGACAACTTTCAGTCAAAAGTTCCTAAGGATTATGATCATGATATTCAATGAGTAATACAAAAGGCAAATATAATAGACACAGATGGAAAACTATAAGAGGCTCCAATTGACAGCCAAATCTTTTAGAGGCAGTTAATATTAAAGAGAACATGCTTTTGTGCAAAAAATTAATAAAAGAAGCATATACTTATGACACCAGTGATCTCATTTTAAACAAACAAGATGCCGAAAGAATGCTTGAATATGGTCATATGGAAATTACAGATGTCCTCCTGTAAGTTCTAGACCAAAGCATTCTATGTAATCAAAGGAACTAAAAACGAGTGTCCTAGGAGAAAATGATGTTAGGGAAAATTCTAAATGAAATCCATGCACATACATGTACTTAGATGCTCCAATAGAAACATACCAAACCACCATTAAATCAACAAAAAGTCTAATAACCGATATCTCTAACCCCAAATATGATCATGAAAAGGGAAGGCTAACAGATTCTAAAACAAAGACAGACCTATATATGCCCATATTCAATTTGACAAATGTCCAGGTCACCCACAAGTTACAAGATGCGATATCAAGGAATAAGACACTAAGAAATTTATGGATGGTTAAATAGTTTGAAACTGAGTGTAGGAACAATTTGAGAACAATTGATAACCCATTAATGTTAACATCGTCATTTACGTTGAAGATGGACACATGTAATTTGCAAAAGAACATTAGGTGAAACTAAAGGCAGCTAACGTTTGACACATAGTCATACACCAATCACGTAATCAAAGGAAAAATCACTGATCCTTTGACAACTTGTTTTATCTCACTTCTCTGAAAGACATTGTCATCTCCACGGATCCAAAATAATTAAAAGAAAGTTAATTACGTCTCTAGCATTTTCCAATCCTATTTATTTTCGCAGACTGACTTGATTGAAGCCGTAGGAACCTAAATCCTTCAACCCCTCTGCCATCAAAATTCCAGCTTTTAATGACCTCCATGAACAAGCCTATACAATCATTTTATCAGAATCATATCCAACAAAGCAGAAATGTTCTGGTGATTTATACTGTACCAATCAATTTTGAATCCCGAAACAGCTGATAGCACTCGCCACGGATCGTTTATTCGTTATTCCTCAATCAACCAGCATCCGGAGTCCACAGAAACTTATTACTATCAGAGTCAAGATTGAGCGCGGCCTTACAATATCGATTCGGCAGAAAAATTTCAACTTGATACAGGAAAACACAGCATGTTCGAATGAGAAGATCAAAACGTCGCAAAACTAAATTCAGTCTGACAAAATAAAAAGCACAGAAAGGTAACAAAGTGGACCAAGAAGAAACCTCTTCAACAGACGGCGGAGAGCCGGGGGAGAGCCGCAGCTCGGGGGAGAGCGGCCAAGCTCGGGGGAGAGCCGCAGCGGCGTCGCCTTTGCCTCGAGGCCTGACGAGGAACCGTCGGCTTTAATTGTCGGGTCTTCGTTCCACTCCGGTTCGGTTCCGAACCGGTCTCAATTAGCCGAAGTTAGGAATGAGAGAGATAGCTAATAGCTTCCGAACCGGTCCGAGCGAGCCATTGGAATCGAACCAGAACCCAAAACCCTAAGCGAACGAACCGGACCGTCGCCTCCCTCGTGCGTTCCGATTCGTACACAGCTTCAGACGCAGCGTGGAACGGCGGCGGCGAAGGCAGGCAGCAGCGACACCGGTATATCATCCACGAAGCAGTCCTCAACAACTACACCCCCCGCCCCCTTCCACCACCACCACCGTAGCGTCGGCAAGATTTGTTTTAGTGTAACACCTCAATTTAATCTTACATCCCTGATTTAAATCAGTTTATAAATATTAGATGGATATCTTATTAATTTCAAATGAAATATATTAGATCATATGATTTTAGATTCATAAAATTAATAAATCCTTTTATAACATATGGAATCTAATATTTGACACATCCAATTAGAACATATGAAATCTAATAATTCCCAATTTTCCGTTGGGGTGCGGCCAGAGGAACCGCGGATTCTTCGGGAAGCTTGCGGGGCTGCTGGGCCTCGGCCGCAACAGAACGTCGCTGGTCATGCAGGCCGACCGAAAGTGCGGCGGAGTCTTCGCCTACTGCCTGCCGTCGAAATCGAGCTCCGCGGGCTACTTGACGTTCGGCCGCGACGGCTACCCGTCGTCGAAAGGTCAAGTTGACGCCGATGCTGACCAACGCGACCGCGCCCACGTGTTACTACCTCGACTTGATAGCCGTAACCGTCGGCGGCCAGCGTCTCCCGATATCATCCACTGTGTTCTCCAAACACGGAACGATCATTGTCTCCGGCATGGTCATCAGCTGGCTGCCTCCGACCGCATACTCCGCGCTCCGGTCGGCCTTCCGGCGGGAGATGTCGAGCTCCAAGACGAACCGCTGGAATCGAACCAAAACTCAAAACTCTAAGCAAGCGAACCGGACCGCTCCGTACCGACTTCCTTTTGCATCCCTATGCGTACACAGAAAGGGCCGAAGATTACGGTCTCCGCGTCCCCGGCCGGGAATGGCAGCGGCAAAGGCAGCAGCGACGGCGGCGGGGAACTGGATGGATCGTCCTGCGGCCACTCCTCGAAGCAGTCCTCAACAACTAGGGTCATCACCACCGCGTCACGCAGCTCGGCCGTCCTCCAGGATCGTGGCGTCGGTAAGATTTTCTTTCCCATCAACCTTCGTCTGTGCGCCCATCCTTATCCTCCTCCCCTGACGCCTTATCTCTCTCTCAACTAGTGATCCCATCTTGTTCTGCTTCGGTCATCTGCCTCGCCACTAAAGATTTCTTGTTCTTGTTCCCAGGTCTCCTTCGAAGCTGAACAAGGGCCACCACGCCGCGGCCTGTGTGAAATTCCCCGCTGTCCGTCCTCCATGCGCCTCTCCGCTTCTTCACTGCCTTAAACAAGACCGACGTCTGCCGCCCTCTGATCGCCATCTCGGCACGTTGGAAAGGACGCCTTTCCGACAGCAGAGCGGGAGATCCCTGCTTCTTGATCGAGATCCTCTTCGGAGGCATCACAGTTCGATTTCCAGGTAAAAGACGAAACACATTCTTGGATCATATGTCACTGGTTTCTGCTTTCCAGATTGCTCAAAAGAGGAATAATTCTGAATTTTCTTTACTAAATGCTTCAATCTCTATTCTTGATTTCTTGGTTTAATGATTCTTGAAGCCGAAAACTTCTTGGTTTTCTATTGGTCACCTTATTCCATTTGCTGAGTTCTGTTTCCTCTTTCATGAATCACACCACTTGCTTGCATCTAATCTGTATTTTAAATTTACTCAGTTGTATGCTTGTAATCTTTATATTACATTTATTCTGTTCTTCGTTAATTCAGTTCTTGATCTCCATTGGCTAGAAATGAGAGTAAGAAAGGAAGATCTATTTCTGGCTAATCTTGAATAAAATCCTCTCTTAGTATTAACAGATAATCATGTCAATAAACTTTCATCAAGTTTTGTAATCATATTCCAATTCATCACGGTATCATAGCTTCTTGCTTAGATCAAGCTCTCTTCTCGCTATCCGACGACAGCAATTGCTCCTGACCGAGTCCTGCCACCTCCCGAGGAAGAACCTTAATTGCTTTGTGGCGCCTCTATCTTCTACTCCAATTGCTCATTCGCCTCTAATAACCCATCGTCGTTCCTGCAAAAGCACAACATCTCCTCACTGTGATCGATTTCTCACTTGAAGACGTCGCAGTTCACAATGAGCTTATGAACTTACAATACACTACTACTTACAGTGCTATCGTGCCCCGTCGCCATAGAACAAAGAAGCAGAAAGGAGGAAGAAACGTTGCCTCGCCTCTCCAGTCACATCGTGCTCTCCACCCCATCACACCCTAGCACTCTCCTCCCTGCGACTCATGGAAGTTGCAACCGCAACATAGATCTATGACACGAACTACAGTTCTCTCATCGATTTACGATAAGAACGGTAGATCTCTCACGGATCTATAATCATAGCATAGATTTGTCAATTCTTCCCCACCGATAGATCTCTACTTAGACCTATTAAGATATACTACTGTTTTTTCTCATTTGGCGATTGTAATCTTGCCTAGTTCAGGAGGCAATTGAGGTTGAATATCACCAATGCCACCACCTGCGACTCCTTACTAGGCTTTTCTTAGCTTGATCCCTCATATTGGTACTGATCCTTAGAATGTCTTCATCGCCTATCTCTGACGCTTCAATTATTGTCCCTGCAGGGAACATAGCACTTTTCAACATACAAGTCTTATTTTCATCAATGCTGTAATTTTAATCCCCTTCAAATTATTCAAAGGCTATAACTAGTGTGCACAATTTTCTAATCTCCTATTTGGATATGATCTACTAGGCTACGTTGACGACTATCTTAGTTATCCACTAGTGATGATCAATATCCTAGGAGAACCCAATCCAGTGCCAAATCTGGCCCACAAACTATGGTTACGCCAAAATCATCTCATCCTCCAAGTAATTCAAACCTTAATCGTTGGATCCATCACCCCACTCATATCTTAATGTGATACTGTTGTAAAAGCATAGTGCAAGTTGCAAATCACCTTAACAAATCGCTCGCATACTCTGCATGCTCAATCTCTTATCCAGTCTAATAAAAACAAAACAAGAGGGAAGTACTATTACTGATTATCTACAAAATATATAAGTTATCATCGATGACTTGGCTTTGATAGGTCATTCCCTCAGTGACAAAGAAGTAATAGTCCACACCCTCAATCCTAGGAGACGAGTACAAGGAACTAGTAGCAATAATTTGGGTACACGACTCATCGATGTCATTCGAAAACTCTATGACAAGTTGACTGACTATGAGATATATTTGAAACGCAATGATAGGTTGCCACGACCAACCATCACAACTCAAGTCACTCAAAAATCCAAGAGGAAAAGCAACCAGTATAACAAGAACATCAACAAAGGTTTAACCAAGATACCTCTTGAACCTATGGGTGCCAAACAAACCTCCCCTCATCCATATCATCAACATTTTAATCACAACTTCAACAACTATCAAGGTGGCAACTTCAATAACCATCAACTCTGGCGACCTGACCATACAAACTAACAAAGAGTCGTCTGCTAACTGTATGATAAAGTTGGACACTCCACAAAAGTTTATTGGTCTCGACCCAGACTTCCTGCTCCATCAAATTGGCCTTAAGCGAATCTCGTGACTACTCTGACTACTAGTCAACATAATTGGATTGTGGACTCTGACGTCTCTCATCATATCACCTCTGATCTACAAAATTTGTTCATCCATAACAACTATGGCGGAAATAAAAATATCATCATCGGTGACGGTAAAGGAATCCTCATTATTTATACTGATTCTACAATGCTTAATTCACATACTATAACTTTTACACTTGATGATGTTTTGTGTACACATCACATTAAAAGAAATCTCATTTTCATTTCTCAATTATGTAAATAAAATAATACCTTAATTGAATTCTTTCTTGACTCTTTTTTTCTTAAGGATTTGAGCATAAGGGCATCCTTAGTCCGAGACTAGAATAAAGATAATATTTACAAGTGGTCGTCAGCTCCACAAATAACATAGCCCACTGTTCACTCTTTCAGTTGTAGCTCAAGTGTGGCATTATCGTCTTGGTCATCCCTCATCCTTTATCTAACAGAAATTATTTTTCGTTATTCTCTTTCTACTTTTAAAACAAGTAGCATTACAACTCATTGTGATGCTTATCTTAGCACTAAAAGTCATAGACTATCTTTTGGAACATCCTATATATCCTACTCTAAACTGTTTGAAATTATTTATATCGATGTTTAGGGCTCTACCCCAACCACTTCTTTTGACAAGTTTAGATTTTATATCATTTTTATAGACTATTTCACTAAGTACACATGGTTATATCCTCTCCATCATAAATCTAAAGTTTCAACAATCTTTACCAATATCCAGCCTTTACATCCTACCTCTCAGCTTGTGGTATACAACACTTTAAGTCACCTCTATATACTCCTCAACTAATTGGCTCTGTCGAATGCAAACATCACAATGTAGTTGAAACTAGTCTCACACTTCTATATCAAGCCTCTATGTCATCAACCTTTTGGTTAGTAGCCTTTCAAACTATAGTCTATCTCATTAATTGTATGCTCACTCCAGTCCTACAATATCAGTCACTATTTAAAAAACTATTTCATAAATTTCTAAACCTTCAGAAACTCAAAGTATTTAGCTGTATATGTTATCCATGATTACGTCTCTATGTCTCACATAAGATAATATCAAGATCTAAGCCTTACATTTTCATATGATACTCTCTTAAACATAATACTTTCTAATGCTACGACCCTCAAACTCAAAAAGTCTTTATATCACGTTATATTATTTTTTGGAGTCTCTTGTCATGCATCTCTTGCCATGCAAGCCACTCCAATAAACATACATCACTGGAGTATACCTCTGATCCTGTCAAATAAGCCTCTCACAACATCGTTCAATCCTTCCCCTTAGGATCCACACTCTATTATTACTCCAATTCAACAGCTCATTCCCTCTACTACTTCTCCACTCCCTTCTTGATGAAGCAATGCCCTCAAAAACACAATCAATGTCTTTACCTTCTCCTGGACCCAATGACACTGAAGTACATCAACCTGACTAGGCCCGTGTCATTGACTCTCCACCACTCATACCTATAACACAACCTAACAATCCCACAACCCATGGACATCCAATGACAATATGCTCTAAAAGTGGTATTTTCAAACCACGTCAGCTCCTTGACTTCCATGTTATCATAAAATCTCCTCCTAAGTCTATTGAACTCACCATAATCACTCAAACCCAAAAATCTTTACATTGGCGTAAAGCCATGTGTGAAGAATATGATTCCCTCCTCCATAACTCTACATTGATTCTTGTACCCTTTCATCACACAAAATATTATCGGGTGTAAGTGGGTCTTTCGAATTAAGCTGAACCCAGATGGATCCATTGCCAAATATAAAGCACGTCTGATGGCAAAAGGTTTTCATCAACGACCTGATGTTAACTTCACAAAGACATTTAGTCCCGTTGTTAAACCCACAACTATCCGACTTATCTTGAGTTTGGCCATCACAAAAGGCTAGCACTTATAATAACTGGATATTAACAATGCTTTATTACAAGGGACTCTAACTGAAGATGTTTTTATATAGTAACTTTCTGGCTTCCTCCCAGTATCCAAGGTATATTTGTAAAGTACACAAAGCTACTTATGGACTTCATCAAGCTCCAAGACCTTGGTACATCGATCTTGGCTCGTTTTTGACATCAACTAGCTTCATCAATTCTAAGTCTGATACCTTTTTGTTTTTATGACAACAAAATGGAGGCACAATATATCTTTTGGTGTATGCTGATGATATTATAGTCATGGGCAATAATTATATGGAGATCAAGATATTCCTCCAGCAATTGGCAAATCGATTCTCCCTCAAAGATATAGGAATCTTAAGATACTTTCTGGGAGTGTGAGCAACATATAGATCTTTAAGACTCTTATTATCACAAAGAAAGTATATTTAAGATTTATTATCAAAAACGAATATGTAGGACACGAAAAAAGTTATAACTCCCCTCTCTACTAGTGAATCACTCAAATTATATGATGAAAGCTCTACTACGGACCCTACTCTATACTGACAAATACTTGGCTCCTTACAATACTTAACTCTCACTCGTCCAGACATCTCATTTGTAGTTAATAAATTATCATAAGTCATGCATCGTTCATCTACTACGCATTAGTCTGCAGTCAAATGAATCTTACGATATCTTAAAGGGACCCTCAATCATGGACTCTTTTCTTCGTAAATACTTCCTACTTCATCTTTTGAATCAATCATAGAATATCAAATTGTTTAGTGTCTTTTGATTTCATTTGGCTCACTTATAGTATTTTCCAATAACGTTACAATATTTTTGTTTGGAAATTGAAAACACAGTAAGTTATATTGTGTTTGCTTGGTTGTTGTAGACCATGTAGTTGGTCTCATATATATGACATTTCTAAATAGGATTCAAATATCTATTTGTATCCTAATAAGATATATTAAATGGTTTCTAGTATGTTTTGATTTCATTTGATTTGTATTGTTTTTCAATAGCATTATAGTGCTTTTGTTGTGGTGCTGAAAACACTGTAAATCGATTGAAAGACATTGTTTGTGACATCATATTATCTTTTTGGTTTTGGTTGCTCGTAGACCATCACAATACCAAATTTTTAGAATTATAGTTGGATTGGATAAGATTAGAAGTCCATTTGAGTCATATATATAGTGTTTTCAAATAGGTTTTATAATATTTTTTTATCAATCCACCCTATGGATGGGGGGTCCATACGCACGTCTCTAAGACTAGCGGGCATAGTATAATTGGATATAGTATAAGGGTATTTTAGGTATTATTTGAAATAAGGGTCATCATTGGAAAAAAAAAATGAAAATATGAGTATCTTTTGAGAAAAAAAAGGTAAAACGAGAAGTTTTTTTAAGGGAAATCACCCTTAGTTTTTATATCCCTAATTGTATTTCGAAATAGGGGCATTAGAATTATATTTCTTGTGACTTATATGGTATTAGAGATGAACTAGTATTAAAAATGATAAGAGGCTTGAGTAAGAAATAATTATATATATATATATATGGTCGGCCGTAGTGGGATCAAGGCTAGATTTTTGATATCTTGTTGAGGAATCTATACTTCCGAATCCAATTGCAGCTTTAACTTTTGATTATTAACATCTATATATATATATATATATATATATATATATATATGATAATTCATATGATGTATTTAGGTTGGCATTGTCAAGGTTCATTTGACCCTAGCTCCATAACTCTACATTGATTCTTGTACCCTTTCATCACACAAAATATTATCGGGTGTAAGTGGGTCTTTCGAATTAAGCTGAACCCAGATGGATCCATTGCCAAATATAAAGCACGTCTGATGGCAAAAGGTTTTCATCAACGACCTGATGTTAACTTCACAAAGACATTTAGTCCCGTTGTTAAACCCACAACTATCCGACTTATCTTGAGTTTGGCCATCACAAAAGGCTAGCACTTATAATAACTGGATATTAACAATGCTTTATTACAAGGGACTCTAACTGAAGATGTTTTTATATAGTAACTTTCTGGCTTCCTCCCAGTATCCAAGGTATATTTGTAAAGTACACAAAGCTACTTATGGACTTCATCAAGCTCCAAGACCTTGGTACATCGATCTTGGCTCGTTTTTGACATCAACTAGCTTCATCAATTCTAAGTCTGATACCTTTTTGTTTTTATGACAACAAAATGGAGGCACAATATATCTTTTGGTGTATGCTGATGATATTATAGTCATGGGCAATAATTATATGGAGATCAAGATATTCCTCCAGCAATTGGCAAATCGATTCTCCCTCAAAGATATAGGAATCTTAAGATACTTTCTGGGAGTGTGAGCAACATATAGATCTTTAAGACTCTTATTATCACAAAGAAAGTATATTTAAGATTTATTATCAAAAACGAATATGTAGGACACGAAAAAAGTTATAACTCCCCTCTCTACTAGTGAATCACTCAAATTATATGATGAAAGCTCTACTACGGACCCTACTCTATACTGACAAATACTTGGCTCCTTACAATACTTAACTCTCACTCGTCCAGACATCTCATTTGTAGTTAATAAATTATCATAAGTCATGCATCGTTCATCTACTACGCATTAGTCTGCAGTCAAATGAATCTTACGATATCTTAAAGGGACCCTCAATCATGGACTCTTTTCTTCGTAAATACTTCCTACTTCATCTTTTGAATCAATCATAGAATATCAAATTGTTTAGTGTCTTTTGATTTCATTTGGCTCACTTATAGTATTTTCCAATAACGTTACAATATTTTTGTTTGGAAATTGAAAACACAGTAAGTTATATTGTGTTTGCTTGGTTGTTGTAGACCATGTAGTTGGTCTCATATATATGACATTTCTAAATAGGATTCAAATATCTATTTGTATCCTAATAAGATATATTAAATGGTTTCTAGTATGTTTTGATTTCATTTGATTTGTATTGTTTTTCAATAGCATTATAGTGCTTTTGTTGTGGTGCTGAAAACACTGTAAATCGATTGAAAGACATTGTTTGTGACATCATATTATCTTTTTGGTTTTGGTTGCTCGTAGACCATCACAATACCAAATTTTTAGAATTATAGTTGGATTGGATAAGATTAGAAGTCCATTTGAGTCATATATATAGTGTTTTCAAATAGGTTTTATAATATTTTTTTATCAATCCACCCTATGGATGGGGGGTCCATACGCACGTCTCTAAGACTAGCGGGCATAGTATAATTGGATATAGTATAAGGGTATTTTAGGTATTATTTGAAATAAGGGTCATCATTGGAAAAAAAAAATGAAAATATGAGTATCTTTTGAGAAAAAAAAGGTAAAACGAGAAGTTTTTTTAAGGGAAATCACCCTTAGTTTTTATATCCCTAATTGTATTTCGAAATAGGGGCATTAGAATTATATTTCTTGTGACTTATATGGTATTAGAGATGAACTAGTATTAAAAATGATAAGAGGCTTGAGTAAGAAATAATTATATATATATATATATGGTCGGCCGTAGTGGGATCAAGGCTAGATTTTTGATATCTTGTTGAGGAATCTATACTTCCGAATCCAATTGCAGCTTTAACTTTTGATTATTAACATCTATATATATATATATATATATATATATATATGATAATTCATATGATGTATTTAGGTTGGCATTGTCAAGGTTCATTTGACCCTAGGAATGATGGTCAAAGTTGGCTCCTGCATTTCCAAGTGTAGCTTATCAAGTCTAATATCATGCCATGCTAGCACTAGTTTCCTGCCTCCTAACTTCACTATGGAAACCTAGAAATATATTAAAAGAATTCGCAACCTACTGGTTGGATAAAGGAGACCAGAGAAATGATGATAGCTCGCTCACACAAGTGGGGGAGAAAGAGTCCAAATGCATCTTCGCCGTATCCAGCAAGCCAGAAGAAGCCTTTGGTGGCTGGCGTACACAGCCAAGCAAAATGTGACATCACTAGCTAATAATAATCATCTCTGCGATTCAAGTCTCTCCTTACTCTTTCTAACAAGAGAAGACTACAAGTCTTTCTCTCTCTCTGTCACAATAAAATATGTGACATCTGATGATATTAGTAGACCTTTGTGTTCTTTCCCCCCTTCGTTGTCAGGACATGTGGAAACTTAAGTTTCGGGTACCATCGGCTCCATTTTCTATGGCTTGAGCGTGGACGCTTCCATTTTGCATGATTGTTAGATTCCATTTGGGTAAGTGGAATTGGACCTCTTGTGGACCCGATGAGTCTTCTTTAATTTGTGTTTCCCCACCCCACCGGTAGCCAGCCAGCCAGCCTAACAAGATATGTGATTGAGAGAGACATGGAGAGCCAGCCATTTCTTGAAGCCTTCCCCAACTTGAGTAAACAAAGAAGAAATTTTCGTGTATTATATATACTCCCACAACTCTCTTTATTCTTGGGTAGACAGACAGACATCCATGGCTTCTCTTTCCTCTGCTTACCTTCTTCTTCTTCTTCTTCTGATGCTTCTTACTCTTGCTGTATGCTCCCATGTCGGAGGAGAACAAGGAAGCCATCGCAAGGTTGACGTCCGCTCTTTGTTCCCCGACAAAGTGTGTTCACCATCCAAAGGTTGTGTAGTAACTCTCTTATTTCATTCGATTTTTGACTAATACGTAGTAGTAGTAGTAGTAATCATAGCTTATATTTTATTATGCATACATACATATAATAATAATCATAATAATATGAGAAAAAGGAAGAAACTATATATATATATATATATATATGCGTGAAAGTTGTAATTCGGATGTAACAACAGTCTTCAGATGAACTGAGGATGGCCTTTTTCGGTTGCAGGCCAGAAAGAAAAAATTACAACATTAAGACTATTGTTTTAATAGTCGATCAGGATCATGAGGTACTCTCACTCGTACGTAGATAGAACACGAGTTGAATTAATTTGTGTGGCTCCTCCTCCATATGTGAAGTCATCATCCACACTAATAATTGGTCTGTATCCCCTGTCCCTTCGCATAGTAACGTAGTTGGACGCTTCCTGACTGAATTATTGCATCCGTGGAAACTTCCTGAAACATGTATAGAACAAGGTAGGCGGTCAACGTCACCTTTGACTGATCAATCTTGTCTTCTTCGTCCAGGTACCGCGAGCTCCAACTTCACGAGACTGACGGTAGCTCACCGGCACGGCCCGTGCTCGCCGCTGCACCACCGGCAGGTCCTCTCCCACCAGCAAATCCTAGAGCGAGATCGATTTCGTGTCGACTGGCTCCACCGGCAGATCTCCTCCTCTCCTACCTCTGCGACCAAGGTGAAGAAGGTGCAACCGCAGGACTCGGCGGTGGAGGCATCGGCGATCCCAGCCCGAAGCGGCAGCTCCCTCGACGTCGGGAACTACGTCGTGACGGTCGGCTTCGGCACCCCCAAGCGGGACCAGACCGTCGTCTTCGACACCGGCAGCGACGTCACCTGGATCCAGTGCCAGCCATGCGCATCCTACTGCTACCCGCAGCAAGATCCCGTCTTCGACCCCTCTCACTCGTCGACGTACGCCAACATCTCCTGCGGCTCTGCCTATTGCTCCGACCTCGACGTCTTCGGCTGCAGCTCCTCCACCTGCCTCTACTGGGTGAAGTACGGCGACAACTCCTCCACCATCGGCTTCTTCGCCGAGGAGAAGCTCACGCTGACTGACGCCGACGTGATTCCCAATTTCCGGTTCGGGTGCGGCGAGAAGAACCGTGGGCTCTTCGGTAGGATCTCGGGGCTGATGGGCCTCGGCCGTAACAAGGCATCGCTGGTCGTGCAGGCGTTCGACAAGTACGGCGGGGTCTTCGCCTACTGCCTGCCGTCGACGTCGAGCTCCACGGGCTTCTTGACATTCGGCAGCGGCAGCTACTCGTCCTCGTCCAACGTCAAGTTCACGCCGATGCTGACCGACCCGAGCTCGCCGTCGTTTTATTTCTTGGACTTGGTAGCTATAAGCGTCGGCGGGCAGCGCCTCCCGATATCGGCCACCGTCTTCTCCAACGCGGGCACGATCATCGACTCCGGCACGGTCATAAGCCGGCTGCCTCCGACGGCGTACTCGGCGCTCCGGTCGGCCTTCCGACAGGGGATGTCGAGCTACAAGGCGGCACCCCCGGATTCCTTACTGGACACCTGCTACGACTTCACGGGATACACCACGGTGTCGATACCGACGGTGGCCTTGGAGTTCAGCGGCGGTGTGACGATGGACCTGGACTTCTGGGGCATCCTCTACGCCCTGAGTCAGTCGCAGGTTTGCCTGGCCTTCGCCGCCAACAGTGACGATGGTGATGGGGGGATAGTGGGAAACGTGCAGCAGAGGACGTTCACTGTGGTGTACGATGTCTCGAAGAAGGTCATCGGATTTGGGCCGGGAGGCTGCTAAGAAGGGTCGAAGTAGTTCTGGTATGAATAAAGAGAAGAGAGAGAGAGAACGCTCGCTGCTCCTGTTGTTGCACATGTTTGGAACTTCTTCATTGATTTGCCATCTCTAGCTCATAATAATATCACGAGAAAAGAGAGCTAACCTCTCCCTTTATCTTCTTCTCCTTAATCGATTGAACGCAAACTTCTTCTGGTGATTTCAAAAGAAGTAAAAGAATAGTGCAATTGTTTCAAATGGCAAGCTCGGAGTGAGTTGTCGTTGCAAATGATCGACTACCTGTGTTTAACCTGAATAAGCTGGGTTCTTAAGCTGCATTCCTTCACCTAACAAAGACCAAGGCAGCAATAAACATAGGTTAAACTTGTGTTGCCAGATCCCGGAGGCAGCTGCTCCTAAATAGTGTGTGTGATTCTAGTGCTCTTCCAAGAAAACAATTGCAAACCTGCAACACATGTGCCTCTGATAAAAGATTTCCACATTCCTCAACCAAAACCCTTTGAGTACTGATCACACTTGCCACGTCCGAAGCTACATGATCGACATCTTCAGCCTGTAATAATAAGAGTCAGGAGTTATCACCATCAGAGGCTAGCAGTATAAATATAGCCTGTAATCTTGAACAGAGTATATTCTGTGCTAAGGTAATAAGGTAAATCCATTGTGTTCTGATCCATATCTTGAGCCTCTCACATAGGGTAAATCTATTGTATTCTATGCTCCTTTACGTGTTCGTCTTCAACCTTAAAAAACGGAGACATCCGTTTCCGGCATTTAAATCTTTCTATGTACAAAAACACAAGTTTGGCATTCAAGAGCAATAACCTTAGGTGCACAAATCACTAAAGAACAGTAAGGGGGTAAAAATTGTGCATGTTAAAGATATGATATATGTTGGAAAACCAATAGGCGAGACAAGGTTCCCCTAGATGAAAGAAAGAATGAAGCGTTCAAATTATTTTCTTGCAACAATTCAGCAACCTCACCTTTGATAGAAATCTCGCCACACACGGAGACAGTGATTCCAGCATAAGTAATGCAGAGTCCATGACTTCCCTAAGTTCACGAGTATCTACCTGCAATTACGATAATGTAACATCTCATAATCAATCCATTATAAGGGGGGGAAAGAAAATAAGATCTAAAGGTGTCATACCCTCACATTCGCTGCAATCGGGAGTCGAAGCGAAGCATCCTGCAAAGCCTTTGTTGACCCTAAAAGAGAGCTTGAATAATCATCTTCAAGAACGGTCCACTCGTCCAAATGTGGCATCTAAAAAATAGAACAAATTAGGATACTAGGGCATGTTTAATCATCCAAATTATATATATATATATATATGATCTTGAACATGATAGTGGGATAGTTTTGCTGGTAGCATGAGAAAGAATCCATAGATCATACTGTTCTATCTCCTTAACATAATCTAAAACTCTATCTGAAATTATTCCTCGTGAAGAGGAAATTATTCCATAAAATTCACTCACAAATCCCAAAAATGAAAGAATAGAAAAAATAATAATTTTTTTGCCTATTGCAAACAGAAAAAGCTCAATGAATCATCAAATGTGTGGTTCATCCTCATTTTGTGGTGGCATTAAACCCTTGCATGTGAGAGGAGAGACATCCAACTCAGATGAGAAAATTGAAATCCACACATGAAAATGTAGCAGTATCATAATAAGATCCAGTCTTACTTGATGATGGATGACGGACAATAATCTCTCTCTTCTTTTGAGCTGTTCAAGCTGGATGCTCTTCTCCATAACAGAGCTTTGAAGCTCTGCAATCCTCCCGGAAAGCCCACACAGTGATTTCTAAAAAGAACTCAAACTGTTCGGTATTTGTTCTGTAATGGACAAGAAACCAAATCTAATTGCCATTGCAACATCCACGCTCACTAACCTGAGCCGCAATTCCCCGAGCTTCCACCGTCCCCCGAGCTTTCGCATTGAGAAATCTCCACTGCACATAGCAGTTGTCGAGAAGCCTAAGCACATGGGCGTCCTCCTGTCGGCCCAGTGCCTTGTTCACCTTCTTCACCTCGGCGGCTGGTTTAGCGCTCGGAGGTTGTGGTGGCTTCGACGAGAAGAGAGGCCTATTGACGGACTTGCTTAAATTGAAGGGGTGCTGCTGTTGGCGGCCGGAGAAAGCCGAGCTCAGGGAGCGCAAGAAAAGCGAGCTGGTAGATGATCTACAAGAAGAGACCTCGGCCCCGTCTTGGCGTCTGGCCGACATGGTGGGCAACAGGTCCGCCTCCGGCATGGACGACCGGACGTCGGTGGCCAGCCTCGATCTGCAAGACGCAGGAGGGAGGAGGGGCGGGCTGTCGCAGAGGCCACCCTGACTGCTAACGCTGCAAGTCTCCGTGTCGGAAAAGGAATTCTCCGAGGTGGTTTCATCCAACCCGCAGTCGCCGCTACCATGTGCCCAGCGGTAGCCATCGGAAGGGAAGAGGCTCACCCGGGAGGGTGTAGGGGGTCGAGTGTTCGTCCTCAGAACGGGGGTGCTATCCAGGACACGGTGGTGAGCCACCGGGGTTCCCGGTCTCGACCTCCGCCCAGGATCATCCAGCCTCGGCGGCTGCTCTGCAGCGTCGCTGTGGTTGTCGATGAACAATCGGACGACGGCCCGCTTCTTGATGGTGCCGAGAGGCTTGCCGTGGGCGGAGAAGGGGAGGGGGCTCTCCGAGCTCCGCCTGACGGTTGCCAGGGGCTGGTTCTCGTCGGCCTCCTCGAGTTCGGGCCCGGGAGAAGACGGGTGGCTCCGGTGGGGTTTCTGCTGCTGGTGCTTCTTGGAAAGGATTGCGACGGAGGAGGGAGCGGCGAACCCATTTCTTGGAGAGGCGGCGAAGCGTAGGGTTTCAGAAGAATAGACGGAGGAAGAAGAGGAAGGGTAAGGGGAAGAGGAAGGGGACAGGTAGCGAGAGCTGATCTGCCTCGCGCGGGGGCGGCGGGACTTCCGATCAGTGGCCAGAGGGGTGGGGACTGGTGGTTGCGTCGCCGACGGCACCGGAGTAGGAGGGGGGAGGCTGCGGTGCTTCCCCTCGGCATCTGATCCGGAGGGGGGAGGAAGAGGAATGTCGGAGAAATGGAGATCGGATTCCGCTATCATTTTGTTGGCAGAAAGAAGTGGGAGAGGAGGATACAAGATTAGTTCTCCATCTCAAGGGGACTTAGAGGAGGACGAGGGAGAAACAAGATCAAGATCAAGACCAAGAACAAGGGTTTCTATGGGGGGGGGGAGGGGAGAAGTAGCCGTTAGTTAGGTCGGGGGCGTTGGGGTGCGTAGGCGACGGCCACGCAACGGCTAGTTTTCTGCGCGATTGATCTTGCAAAACCATCTTTCGTTACGCGCTGCAGCGTGACCCGAACAAGCCGATGGCTTTCACTGGTCGACATCACGGTCCCACAGGTGGGTCCCATGCAACTTCCGAATCACAGTTAAGCCTAGCAAGACCATAATTTTGGTGTTTACCCCTAAAAATTTTCCAGTTAAATAAATTTGGAAAACTTACCACGTAACACATTTTATGTTGAGATTCTAATAGACATCAGTGTCGATGATTTAAAAAAATTAAGGACATTTTTAAGCATATTATATATATACTTAATTTTAAATGGACAATGAAAAGATAGCAATAAGCCTACAAGAATAAAAGTGTGTTTTATTTCTGTGATTTGGGCCATACATTACTCAAAGCAGTCTAAATTGAACAGGCAGGCTTCTACATTACATGCTGTTGTCAATGGAGAAGTGGAAAAAGAAGTCCATTGTTTTACGTGGTAGCATCCACAAAACAAGAATATATAAAGCGCCCGATCCATACCACTATCTGTACAAGTCCTCTTCCGGTGTTCGATCGATGGAGTGTCCATTAGAACCTGCGCACGACTCCTGCCTTTCTCTGCCGCGGAACCGCTGATCCTGCAACTGAGCAAAACGATCATAGAATAAAGATTGGAGTTAATTATGACTTGGAAACTGAAACCACACGAGTCCTCCAGAACTTGTTGTTTGTATGAAATTATTTATACTCAATTGTTGGTTCGAATCAACATAATCCATACCATACGCAAATGACAAGAACTGGAGGACTTATAACATGGAGACTCGATGAGAAGAGAGTCGACAAAGGTATCTGACATTTACCTTGAAATATTTAGGTTCTCAGTCATCATTTGTTATCATTGTATCCCTGAAACGGGTAATCAGATACTCCATGCTGACTCCACGTGGGACCTCTTATTTCTAACAAAGGCAATTATATAAGCTGTTAGCAAGCATTAGAGTAGAAGCTTTGATTACTGTTTTGTCAAAGTTGGCTTACCTGGTGCAACTTGAACAAGTGGTGGCAGTAGAGGATTGCTACCCACATGTTGCATATTTAGGACTTGGCCAGGATATTGACCATAAGTCGCATTTGCCTGGTGTGAGGAAACATAAAGAGAGAGAGACCTGGTTTTAGTGTTATTTCCGTTGTGTTCCACCAATACAAGTAGTTGCTATTTTCTAATGGTCCACATACCTGCAAAATGGTTTCTTGCGTTCCAATCTCAGTGGAGCCTTGTGCAGTTGCCCCTACGATATCGCGTGCATAGGTGTCAACAGTTTGGTGGTGTTGTGATACCTGCAATTTGAAGTGTAAAAACTTGCACAGATCGAATTTGTTAAAACTTTATAATTTGGCAACGAACTGAGACATTGTGTGTTCACCTGTTGGTCGTGTTCGCCACTACTTTGACCCTTCTTTTTGGGTTGCAGGTGTTTCTTTATAGTTTGCTCAACCTTGGATACCTTTCTTTTTGTCGAAGGACGCCCCTGCCTACGAAGAGCTAGAGGACTAAGCAGTCTGTTTTCGATGGTTAGTCTTGCAGAAGGGTGTTGAGTGCCCTTGCCATCCACATCACTTTTATTTATTCTTTTCTGGAAATCATCAATACAACTCCAAAGCATCTCCGAGTACTCATCAGACTCAACAGCCATGTCTGCTGCCTCATCAAACTTATTGTGTATATAATCATATCGTTGGGCCTTTGGATTATTGCTCCAACCGCAATAACCAACTCTCACCTTCATATGACGCCTTTTCAAATCTTTCCTCCATCGTGGTAGAATGTATCTTGACGGAACACTAGAAATTTGCCTCTTTACTAGGACAGATATCATATGCCTGCATATGATTCCCTTAAATTCAAACAAGTGACAGCTACACTGAACCTCACAGTCACCCTCGGTGAAATGCACCTTGAAGTGGACCAGCTTATGATGTTGATCATCATCATCCCCGATCAAGACATCCTCAGACACATCATACTCCGAGATTCCATCACTCCCACCTGCTAAAGTGACTTCACAATAAAGCTTTGCTACCATCTCTTGCTGAAATTCTTTAAACTTGTCGATGGTATAAACTTGTTGAAATTGTTTTTCTATATCAAAATGAGTTACACAGGGGACCCATGAGTTGAAGGACTGAAAATCCGCTTGGTCTTCTCTCTCGACTTTACTTTCCAATGCAACATCATACTGCTCAACAAATTGCTTCATCGTTGTCCTCGAATATACAAGCCCATCGAAGAAAGGATTCATCCTTTGACTCCTTTGTGTTGTAGACATCCCAGCCCAGAAAGAATCTTTCACAAATGCAGGGACCCATCGGTGCCGCTCTTCATATAAACCTTTTAACCATGCATTATCATATAAATTAAATTTCTCGATGAATTTAGTCCAACTTTCTTCAAATTCCTCCTTTGCGAATGAATCATAAACTGCATTTTGCATCAATTTTCTCATTTCTTCATACACCCTATAACCCTTAAACTTCTCTGGCAGTTTCTTCATTATGTGCCACAAACACCATCGGTGACGAATGCCCGGGAATACAGTCTCAATAGCTTTTTGCATGGCCTTGTCTTGATCTGTGATGATAGCATTTGGAGCACGCCCAGACATACATGAAAGAAAAGCTCTAAACAACCATGTAAATGTCATGGTGTCTTCATTTGACAGCAAGCCACATCCAAATAAAATTGACTGGCCATGGTGGTTAACTCCTACAAAAGGTACAAAAGGCATGTCATATTTATTTGTCAAATATGTTGTATCAATTGTAACAACATCACCAAACTCTTCATATGCTGCCCTGCTCCTTGCATCGGCCCATAGTACATTTTTAATTCGGGATTCTTCGTCAACATCCATTGCATAAAAAAAGCTTGAATTCTTTGATTTCATACGAATAAAGTAATCAAAAATTGCTTCAGCATCACCTACACCCAGCCAAAACTTACTTGCCTTCTCAACAGAATTCTTGCAATCTTTCTCCAGAGTTGGTGCAGTCTCACAACCCCCAGCCTGAACACTACAAGTTGTGTCATTCCTATTTACACCAGTCCCTGTCATATTATTCAATTCGAGTCTTTTTTGTGCACCTATAGATAAATCCCTGTTGCACATGCAGAAGCGTGATTTTCTCGGAACCAGAGCATGACTGTGTTCAAGCCTAACTGAATTGATTCTACAGCTCATATTTTCAAACAGAGTAGCATTAACTCGAGCTTTGCATCCAGTTTTTGTTGTCGGTTTGGGTTGTAGAATATTCCGTTTATAGATGTATGGCTTTCCCTCTCGCGAACATGCAATTGTCACGTGTTCTATTTTTCCAGAACTTGAGATTGTTCTTGATTTTCTACTAACCCGAAAACCTTCTTGCTTTCCATATTTCTTGTAGTATTCGACAAGAGCATCCAAAGAAGGAAAAGTCATTCCAGGCTCAGGTGCTTTTACGATTTCAAGGCCAGCAACTCTTTTCTCCATTCGTTCCTGATTCCCACTATCTTTGTCACAGATAAGCTCCTCATCACTAGACTCAAGTAGAGATTCATCCTGTTCCATCTCAAGCACTGTGATAGTAGTACACAACACCCTACATCCACTAAGAAAGATAAAAAGCAAACAACACTTTAAAGCCCCACAAAAGCTGCAAGATTGAAATTATCAGATGCAAGATTAATCCAATTATAATATTATATGAAGCTGACAGAACTAGAAACTAATTCTGAAATTACTGGATCGCCTTCAGATAAAATTCAAAGATTAAGAACAAATTATGTATACAGAGATTTTTTTTCCTAAAAACAATAGAATGCCTAATTGAGGGTCACATCTACTTTGACATACAAACAAAAGTACCTAAAATTATCATTGAAAAAGAAATTAAAAATTTTAAATAGATTCACAACTTGACGCTCCAGGTCAACTTTCCAGGGATCACGGCAGACACCATTGACTGCTGCTTGTGCAGGTGGTCCTGCATACCTCAGCAAAAAGGTCCTCCAACAGCAGGGGACCATGGAAACTTCATCTGCAGACCACCTCGGATTCCTTATCAGATTACTTGGATATTAAGCCTAAAAAGGTTATTTACAAACATGGATACCATCTTTTAGGGGATACAAGCAGCTACAGAAATGGAGGCTTATCACGACAAGCACTTTATACAGCTGAAGACAGGATACGATTTCAAATTCATTCTCTAAACCATTCTTACATACCACATTCATGCAACTACCTTTGAATAAAGATGCCTATCATCTATTGATACTTAAGTCTATCTAAAATGCTATTTAAAAGTCAATTACCACATGCAGAGGCAACTTATATTGTAAGCCTGGCATGAAATCTAGATAAAAGCTACCCAGTACCATCTTGGCTAATATAGCCCATACACTCAGACAGACATTCTTCGTCTATTGATACTTAAGTATATCTAAAATGCTATTTAAAAGCCATCTACCACATGCAGAGTATCAGCTTATATTGTAAGCCCAGCATGAAATCTAGATAAAAGCTACCCAGTACCATCTTGGCAAATATAGCCCACACAATCAGACAGACATGCTTCATCACATAAGCTGATCTAAAAGAATGTAGCAGTACAGCAAAGGAAGATAGTTCTCTCTTTTCTACTGCCTGCAAAAGGTAAGTTTCCCAACTCCTTATCATCAAGTTCAATTGGTTCATCACAGAACTGTGGTATATATCTTTAAACACTGATCCAAAATTCTTAACATTTACCTGGAAATGTCATCTTTGTAAACCTAACTAAACATCCCCTTCAACTACCAGAGCAATAAAAAAATATGGCCCTTGTCAAAAGCCAATTAAGAAAGATCAACATCAAAAACAAGTTAAGAAAGGCCTTTCAGGTTCAACCTATGATAGAACTTGAGGTTTCCTACTTAATCCTCCAGATGATATCTTCTTCCTGATCTATACATACTCTCAGCTGACAAGCATAACAGTCTCTCATTTTGAACATCCTGCATAAGCTACATCTGGTGCAGAGCATATAAGTCATGATGCTAATCAACTAATGCTCTAGCATGATGTCTAACATATATAAAATGCTCTTTAAATTTAACAGTCATCACATAGATCTCATTCCCTCTGAGATGGTTCATATATGCTTGCTTACTTATCCATGGAAGGATTTCTCCTACTTTGCCATTGCTATTACCCATGTACTTGTGGTTAGTTATATGATGACCAAAGAATCCGCTGACACTCAATTCAATTACAAATTAAGGACACGTCGCCTGATATTTTAATCATCGATAGCCAGAGGAACTAGCCTATGATCTACTTGCATCAAGAAACCTTGCATCGATCATGGTACCTCCTCACCCCAACTAATGGTACCATGAAAATGATTAACAATCAAATCAATACAATCCATATGCATCACAAGGCAGTGTGATGAATGCCAAAACCAATCTTGGGATAGCCATGTGATTTCCAGCTGAAAGAAAAAAGATACAGATACCTAGGTATTTCTCTTACATCCTATTTGGAATCAACTTCAAATAATTTTGAACGGATTTCATATTAATTTCAGTTGAGATCAAAATTAAGAGTGATACCTTGGTTGGAACAAAATCGGAATAAATTGAATTCTTCTATTTTGTGAAGTTTGGAGAAATGGTCAAGGTATGATTTTGGTTACCTATTATTACATGATACACTAATTTGAGACTTCAATTTATTCCATAATGACCCTCCTCTTCTTATTTAGCTTAATTTAAAATTACTTTAAATCATAAGTTAACCCTATCCAACACAACCAATTTACTATTAGTTAGTTCACTAGCAGGTCCAGCTGGATTCATGTAAGTAGTACAAGTCCCTATCATCATATCACAATATGTGAAACATTGGCGTACCTTCTTAATTTTGATGCGACATGAAAAGAAGAACTATGCCATGAAGAGTAACAAAAAAAGAAAGTACTGCTTCATTCTAGAAATTAAGAAATAATGTCTTAAGTTTATGAATTTCATCCTAATCCATTGCCAGACCATGTGACTCGATTTTAATTAAAAACAAATCACTTTAGTTCCATCCGACTGAACAAAATTGTAGTCACTTTTCATTCTAGACGAGGAATTTCAAACTGAATTTTAATCACATAAGAGTTCCAAACAAAGAAATTACACAAACAATTGGGGCGTGGCAACAAGTCATTAGGAGAGTTACCAATGGCGACGAAAACACAAAGGAGATGCTATATATCCATTCAAAGTCACTCCAAGTCCGCTAGGCCATCACGACCCCTCAAATCCAGTAAGCTGCCCCGGCAGCAGCTTTCGGCAAGGGGGCTTGGTCGAAGCAAATCAACAAACAGCTGGTGGGCTCCGTGCGGTCAGCGATAACTTCGCTGCAGTCGGAGAAACGAACCAGTAGCAAACGGTGACTGAACAAGATATGGTGTAAAGATCAGAGAGCACGGAACGACTACGGTAAAGATGGCTGCCTCGCGGGGATGCTACTGACGGGTGGGTTCGGTGTTGTTTTCTAGGAGGGGATAAGATTAAGGTTAGGGTTAGGGTTAGGGTTAGGGTTGGGATTGGGGTTTCGGGTTGTTTTCGTGTACCTCCATCGACTGATGCCTCGTCGTCCTGCCGCGGCTACTGCTGCATATTAGTTGTCTCGGTGATCCGGTGGAGGTGCTCCGCCACATCATGGAAGAAGCACCGTCGTCGCGTCGTCCGAGGCGGGCGGGCGGGCGGGTGGGTTCACGGGTCCTGCTGAGGGGTGGGGAGAACCAAGGTTTTTCCACGGGTGATGTGGCCTTCGCATCCGGACCGATCGCGCGGGTCCCATTTCACGTGCATGGCGGTGAAGAGACCACGTGACCCCCAACGCCAAAACGTTTCAGGGGCGGATGTGACCGTTCTCCACCCACAACCCCCAACCTCCTCCCACCCTCCCTGGATGTGGTGGGTCCCACTTGAAGGATTCAATGCAAGAGTCCTTGTAAAATATAATAACTGATTAATTATTTTTGTTTTCTATTAGGAACTTTGAACATAATAACCAAAATAAAATCATGATATCTCAGCTATTTTAAATACACTTGTCATATAATTCTTTGAAAATTATTTTTTAAATTAATTTTTAAATTTTTAAATTTTTTTATTTATAATTAATAATTCTTTTAAATCTCTTCTTGTGTCTTTGTCTCTCCTAATAGTTATTATTATTATTTCACGTATTCAAATTATACAACATCATCTTAAACATTCTTCATCATGAAACATCCATCATTCTTCGACCTAAACATTTAAGATCTTTAAGACATTGCATTAGCAACTACATGGAACAATAACCTGTATCATACAATAATTCAGCAATTATGATCACAACAACTCTTATCTCTATGTCTGATGAAGGTGGTTGGGTGAGTGTTGGTATTAACCAAGATTTATCGTCCACGGACATTCTTTTTCCATTGCTTGTCAAGTCCTAAAGTCATTTGTTTCGTGTCAGATGGTAGTTGTAAAAGACATGCATTCCTCAGCTAAGTATTAATCCAAGACATGCAAATCATTACTGTTAGGAGTACAAACTCGATTTATTGAAAAGAGAAATCTTGAATGACGATGTATGGGGGAAGGAGGGGGGGCATCAAACTCGTCGATTATGACTTTTTGATTGGGCTAATACTTTGGTTAGCCTCTACTTTGTTGGCTTGTCTCATCTCTTAGAGGGAGCATAGAATATTTCAAAATCGAATTAGGGTTTCTTAGGAGCTAATGTTTCTGCTTCACCTCTGTTTCTTAAATTATCCTTAATCTCTTCTTCTTATATTATAAATATAGTAAATATATGGGTATCAAATAGTAATCTCCCGCCGATATAAATAAAAGGATTACTATTTATGATCCATAATTTTATTTTAAATATTTTCAAACTATCCTTTTGTAAATAAATATAAATCTCATTCTCCTCTTCTCTTTCCCCCGCAGTCTTTTTTTCTTCTTCTTCATCTTCTCCTCTTACTCCTCTTGATATTTTTCTTCCTAAAAAAAGACAGTAGAAAAGAGAAAAATAAATAAATCATTATAACTATTAAAAATAATATTGTTTAAAATAGTAAAACGAAGAACACAAATAGTATACTTCTATAAGTAATATTGGGTTTTTTTTTTTTGTTAGACAAAATTAACCTTCTCATTTAGGGCTATATTTTTATTTTTTGAAAATTTCTACATACATTTTATTCATACGATTGGATGTAATTGACCAAAACCAACGCTAATGGCTTAATCCTCAAAATAAGATTGTATGGAATAATAAATTGCTACTGTTAAACTCGATCTATTGAAGTAATAAGGTAAATAAAAGTACAATTTCATACCTTATCCTAACCACATCTAATCCCAATGAGTATCATCTTTTAAGCAATTAAAAGTACCACTACATCAGAGTGGCCCCGACGCGATCCGTGTCGTCTAAGTCAATAAGATGATGAAAACCGACCTCATCGATACATAATAATCATCGAAATCACTGTTGGTCAACCTAATGGTTCTTTTTTAAATTTCCAAGAAATCGGAATCTTAAATAAGAAGAAATAGATACGGAGGTTGGTCAACCTCATGCAAGTTAGTTGAGATATCTATTCCGCATCGTGTAAGTGTGTGAAACAAGCCACATGAAACAAGCTATATGTTGACTTTTATTCTTGTTAGCCAAAACGTGATGGCCTTTAGATACCAATCAAACCTTTAGACTTTGGATCGAATTGGATTAATAATCTAGTCGCTTAGTTGTGAAAGACTTGAATTCGACGGGAGACAGAACTATCAATTAATTATTAGACGGTTCTGATACGTGCTCAAGTCAACATCCCTTTGTCGTCAAAGCACACGCTTGGTCAACGACATAAGATGGGAATTGGACGGTGCTTATCTAAAGGGATGGTTGGAGGGGATCCCGTGGTCCCTAGAGTGGAAGCTGGGCTCCACCACTGGGGCCACGGTTCATCGGCCGATCAACCGGAAGAGGCTATGGAATGGGATGAACTCGGGGAGGACGCATGTCACGTGTATGCACGTGACATGATTTGATTCTCAAGCAAGGATTCGAGGGCATTTTGGTTATTTCAGCTTCAAATGTTCGACTATTTCTGAAGGGAGACCTAAGAGAGAGAGAAAGAGATTGAGATAGAGAGAGAGAGAGAGAGAGGGGAAGAGAGAGACAGAGAGTGGAGGAGGAGAAGAGAGAGATAGAGAGACAGAGAGAGGGGAAGGGGGGGGGGGGGGCGGGCCATTTGAGTTTTCTTTCTCTGTCCCTCTGGCGTCGCCGTTACATGGTGTTGGGCCCGCCATCACCATGGTTTCGGACCAGGAGATCGCCAGCTGCGTCGAGTCGGTCCTCCGGCAGTCCGACCCCGCCGCTGCGTCGCTACCCGACGTCGTGCGCCAGGTCGAGGCCAAGCTAGGGCTCGATCTCTCCCACAAGGCCGCCTTCATCCGCGACCAGATCGAGCTCCTACTCCGCCCCTCCGCTCATCCTCCCCCTCTTCATCCCCAGTCGCAGGCCGCCGCCGGCCCCCATAACCCCTACATCCTCCTCCACCACCTCCCTCTCCAGCAGCAGATCCCCTCTCCCAAGCCCACATCCTCCGCCGGCGTCGCTGCCCCGGTCCCATTTCCCCAACACCACCACCCCGGCATCGCCTTCCAGTATCCCCCGCCCCCGCCTCTGCCCGCTGCTGCTGTCGTGGCGGCGTACCACCTCCAGCAGCAGCTCCACCAGGCGCCACAGGGGGTCCCTGCTGCTGTCGGGCCTGCCCCCGTGACTATGGCTGGGCCGAAGGAAAGGTGCCTCCTTTTTAGCTTAGAATGCGCTCTACTCTTCTTAACAAGGATTTCTTGACAAGCTTTTCGTGCTCAATTTGAGCTTTTAGGTGGCTTAAGTAGCAACTACAAAGCTGAAGAATTGATTCAACTTTTGGTTTCTAGATTCAAATGAGAGTTTTTCTGAAGACTTATGCAACCAGTTAGGTTCAAGTGGATTACATTTTTATAGTTTTTCTTTTTAGTTTTGGTTCTATATTAATATTGATCCAAGATTGGTCAAGAAAGAGCAAATAAATAAAAATAGAATGTAGCGCATGATCATCAAGCGAGTGTGTGTACGCTCCAGAAACTAACTACTTTTTGAGGTTAGTAAACTAGATGAAGTGAGAGTGTGTTAGTTAACATCTGGTAGAAGGTGGTTGCTTACTAGTTTCAATTCATGTTACGGTGTCACTTCACTGTATGCTAGAGTCTAGTGCGTCCAAGCTGGTACAAGAACCAAAACATAAACCAAAGATGTCTTTTTAGCGCCTGTTTTGGAGTTCTTGATGTAGGTTTATCCATTAAAAGAAAAACTTTCTAACAATTAGATCATACCATTTTCTTGGTGATACATCCAAATTTGAAATTCCTACCATTCTTTTTTGTTTTGTTTTAGTCATTTTTCGGTTTATCTCTTTGCATAGCTTGCACCAGGATGTGGACTCGAAATGCCATATGAGTGATGCAATGCAAGCTTGAAGATTATAGGAGATTTGCATCTAATAGAGAAAAATTTTACTGATCCAAAGAGTTTTTGAGTGTTGGGAAATCGGCAGATCTTGCGTAAATTATGCATATACGATGATGACTCACTATTCACTTAGTCCTTTACTCGGGCTTTGTGGATATACACTTGCAGCCAGTCCCATAATGAATTCAGAATGGCATGTTGGGTTGATGAGTAGGAGGTTGCCTGCCACATTATGCACTTAAAGGAACGAACAAAATAGATGCTAAAACCTAGGTGTTGCAGAGTATCTATAACCTAAATCTCTCCCTTGGAAAAGTTATACTTAAGTTACATGAAACCTTGGTGACAATCTTAAATACAATTTAATCACTCAGAATAAGTAGGTTTATGTCACTAATTCATGTTGAATCATCTGATTAACTTATGAAGAAAGAAATCTTACCCTGCTTGAATCTTCAACTGTAAGACACATGTTGCTGTTTTATTCTATGAACACATTGGGAAATTAATAGAGCACTGACTTCTTCTACTTGTTTATGGATACTGTTTAATTTGCGATAATAAACCGGACGTCTTCTTTATTTTCATCTTTCCTTAGTAGATAATTACTGCAACTGGTGGCTTCTGTACCAAGAAATATGCATATTTACTCCTGTTTTGTACATTCATATTTTTGGACTCTGTGGTACTTGGTCTGGTTACCCATACTTCATCTTTTGTGCAGTGCGCCACCTAGGGCTAAAAGAAAAGGTGGTCCTGGGGGTCTGAATAAAGTTTGTGGTGTTTCACCTGAACTGCAGCCCATTGTTGGTGAGGCAGCAATGTCAAGGACTCAGGTTCTTCATTCAATCAACACTCTAATGTGTATAACACTTTGCTCGAGTTTTTGCTATTGTCTGTGTGTGGAATACTAATTGCATATATCTTGGTTCAGATCGTAAAGCAGCTATGGGCTTACATCCGAAAAAACAATCTGCAAGATCCTAATAACAAGAGGAAGATCATCTGCAATGATGAACTACGGCGGGTGTTTGAGACAGATAGTACTGATATGTTTAAGATGAACAAGCTGCTATCCAAGCATATAACTCCACTTGATTATCCAAGTAGGCTAATCATCTCGTGCATTTAAGTGTGTTTGAATGCTTGTATGCCGCGGTAACCTGAATGAATTTGAATCCACTACTTTTTTCGCAGAGGATACAGGTGCTGAATCCAAAAAACTAAAGGCTGCAGATGTTTCTGCAACTGAAATTACCAAACCTGATTCTGATGAATATCCTATGGTTATTTCTGATTCACTGGCCAAATTTTTTGGAAGTGAAGAAAGAGAAATTCTCAAATCTGTGGCTCTGAGTCGTGTATGGGATTACATAAAAGCCAACCAGCTGGAAGTAAGCTCTGGCTGTGTATAAGAACAGCATTAGTTCTGTTACATCAAAGATCAGCAAGATGT
>LVTN01000084.1:225043-291019 GCA_001649415.1 Musa itinerans | reverse complement strand
AAAGAAAGAGGAGATATATATATATATATATATATATATATATATATATATATATATATATATATATATATATATATATGCCTCTTTTTACTGTGTTCATGATATCCTGCTTGCTCATGTCGATAATAATATTAATCATAGTACTTTTACTTTTTTAATTGTATTTGGCTGCCCCCAGCATATATTTATTATTTAACAGCAAGTAATTTCACATGCTTCTTTGATGAAAATGAACTATTGGCTTGTACAAATTGATGTTATGCTAGAGGTGCTGTCACCTCGCTAAATTGTGTAGAAATGTCAATGGTTTTGACCTTATATCTTTTGTGGACGGATACATAGATGGTTAGTTGCCACACGAATTTCTTATGCCATTAAACATGCAAAATTCAGACCTAAGCTGTGTCATCTTTGTCTTTTCCCAAAACAGTAAGGGATACTGATTTTTGGTATATAATTAAATTGCTAAAGTCCAGATGCTATCCGATACACCAATGATATTTTCTGGGTATTCTTTGTGAGGTTCCTCATGTTTTGTGCAATTGCAGTGTGGCACTAGATTCATAATGTCTCGTTAACTTATGAACCTCTTCCTTTTGGTCTCCTGGTTATGAAATGACATTTTGTTGTCAGGCATGCTTCTAACTTCTTGTAATTAATATATTGTATTGGCAAGACTTTCTTATGATGTAGAAACCATCAAAGTTTATGTTCATGTCCATGTTTAATGAACTGCTCAGTTATTAGTGTCTGTATGTGGTTCATTTCCAAAATTTATTGATGGGTTAAAAGATGGCTTGGGTGGAACCAATCCCCTATATAAGGATTGGATGGCTCAGGTTATCTGGATCATTTGTTCGGTCTGTCATCATGTTCTAGTTGTCTGATCCTTCAGGACCAAATGGAAAAGTATTTTGACTCCTAGGATGGATGAATAGTTTAACCAATCCATTTAATGAGCTATGGAATCCTTTCCTTGGAAGATTGGAAGATCAGACAAAGATCAGGAGTCCTTCCTATACCCAGGGTCTTCGTATCTGTACTTTCATCTCTTGTAACATCTTCAAAGATTAGACGTTAACATTGTAAGCATATCTTCCCATGCCATTCAATGAAGATGAGCTTGGGAATTCATTCAGCTTCTAATTAAATTCTCATGGAGATACGGATGCCTCTAGTTGTGTTATATCTTGTATTTTCAGAAGTGACATTCCAATTGTGACCAAAAACAGAACTTTTTATATGAACATTGAGGTTAGTGGGACTGAGACCAGTAAGAACAGATCACAGGCCATTGTGAAAAAGATATCTTAAATGAACATTTGAGATTTACAAAAAAAAAAGAGAAGAAAATGTATATAGTATGTAAATGTAAAAAAATGAAAACTTTTAATGATATGTTTGTTGTGAGGAATTCTAGGTCTAGTTTGCAAAATTTTTGTTCTACTAAGTGCATGACAGTTCATTTTAAGTTCTTAATATAGTGTTCAGCCTTCTTGCTTTGTGATCTACTGTAGCCATTCAATTTTAAGATGCACTCCATCCCCATTTCCCTTTCAAAGTAGATTCACTTGAAAATACTTGTAAAATCGTGTGACCTGGCTCACCATCTCCTTTCTCCCCTGATCTCTGCCAACTGATCGACAATGGGCAAGATCCAGTTGGACTTGATTGAATCATCCAGGGTTGGCTGGAACAGGGTAATTTCCAGCGAATCTCAATTGAATAGGGGAAAATGAGGTGGGGGTGGGGATTTCTAGTGTTGTCAGTTAATACACAGATCAGGGTTAGGCCTTGCTGGGTCCAATCATGATGAATATGTAATATAAGATATTTATTGGATTTGAGAATATTTACTAGTGTTTTAGTTTGAAATTTAAAGGTTGTTCAGCAAAATTTTGTTTGGTTGATTAACATCTAAGCTAACCAGAGGTTATATTGAACAAGTGCATTTCATTTTCTGAGCAATAACCAGTGAGGACAAAATGTGACTAAGCATGGGATACAACTCTATTTCTGAATAACAGTGATTTGACAAGATTCTCACCTTGCTTTAATGTTTACAGCAGCTGATATTTTATGTGACCACAATATCCACTTGTTTATTTCTATTGTATCTGCTCTTATCTGATACATCTCTTGGTTAGAAACACTACTTAATCTGAGTTTTTCTGCTCTGGCTTATTGTAGGATTCTGCAAATTCATCTATTCTCTGTGACCCCAAGCTTCAAGAACTATTTGGTTGCGAGAGCCTTCCTGTCTCAGCGATATCTGACTTGTTGGCAAACCATTTATTAAGGAAGTCGTGATACTATCTAGTAACTGGTTAGATGACCTACGCCTCAACCATTTTCCTCGTGTCCTTTTTTGATGTGTCACCTAGCTCTAGAACTATATTCATTATTTTGCTGATTTGAGGTTATATTTGGAATTTATTATTCTGTTCAACTGCCATTTTCATGGAGCCATCTCAAGTCAAGCTTTTCCATGGTAAAACTCTTTTGGATATTGAGGGCTTGCCTGATGCTGGCGATTCACTAGTATCTAATATGCAGGATGTAACTTTACTGTCTGTCAGACGAATAACATGGCAACATTAACTATAAATACTTACAAAACATGTTTGTGTTTTGTGATCGTCAAATCTCAGCCTTCCTATGCTAGCTACAATCATTGATGTTTCATTTCTAAGGTTAGTATTACAAAACATAAAAATTTGGTTGAATCTTTATTCTAATGATGCCTTAATCATATGTAATAAAGTTCTTTTATATTGCAAAAATAGTCTAATTAGAAGTTAAAACATCATTATTTCATGCTGAAATACACTGAACTTTAGTGGGCATATATTGTAAGTTATTGCAAACCTTTGGTAATGTTGCTCACTTGGATCCATATTTGACTTCGATCTCTTCTGCATGAAATACTTTTCACTTCAATAATTTCTTCAAAGAAAATGACCTTAAAAGTATGTAACTAATATGCATGTATAACTTCAAGATTGGAGTTTGAATAGTCCGTGCCTAGTTGTAAATTATTTTAGGATAATGTTTGTATATGTCACTATGTAGAAGACCTTGATTCTTTGTATTCAAGATTTATCAAGATGTCCAAATGTTGGTATTCTAATTAAAAGACTTAGTTACATTGGAGCTCATAAAATCATTTCATAATTTTATATCATCAACGTAATACTCGTTTCTCAAAAATATTTCTCGGCATATGCTTTCCATGTGTTGCCCCATGGTTACCTGGGTCGTGAGTTGAGATGTAGTTGGTATGATACAAGGACATAGTAGATAGTACAGAAAATTTCCCGATGAGTGGTAAGGGGTAATCTCAGTTGGGGGGCCGTTTCTGGCTGGGGTATGCATGGGACATTTATATAATTGTATTTGTATTTTTATTATATAGTCTATTTTACATAATTATTTTCTCTTTATTTTCCTTTTATTCTTGTCTCTTTCTGGTTACACTCATGCCTCAGGGCTTAAATCCTGTCTCATTGCATTCAAGTCATGCCCCTCTTTCTCTCCCGCTCCCTAAAATGTTGTTGAACACATATTCGTATATATATTGAGTGCAATGGCCGTGGATAGCACATAACAAACATTGGACAGTGCATGGTCGGTGGCGGGTGGCTAGCAGTGGCAAACAGTTATGTTCATCTCCATTTCCTGCCCCTCATCTACTCTTCTCTGGCTGTACGACATCTTTTGCATGCTCCTCTTCTTTCATTTTTTGTCGAACATAACCATAGAACACCATCACAATCCATACATGTGACCCAAATTGCCGTTCAAAGGGTGCAGTGAACCTGTTTTATGCTGCACTCTTCCTCATTATGTCTAAACCTATTTGTAACGTTAAGATATCTCACCTCTGCTTATTTACTTAGGCTGGAAACTATATTTGCTGTATGCAACTGCTATAAGTTTACATCTTTTTTTTGCCTCCAGCTTGCTTGGCACCGGTTGTTTTGCTATTGACTGAACTGGAAATATCATGCTTTATGACTTGAATATTTGCTGCTCCTTTCTCGTGTCCTTTTCTGCCAAGATAGGCTGTTAATGATGGTCTTGCATATACATTATACCCACTCATCTAATTCCACAGCATGATCAGGACTTCGATGATTTTTTTTTCCTCAATGTTCATTGATCAATCAACTAAGTTATTGTGGAAAGAAGCATTGATCTTCACCATTATTGCTTTTCTTTCAACTTGCCCTATAATTACTTTATACACTGAGTTACAGGTGTAGACTTGTTCATAAATAAACCTACAGTTGCTTCAAAGGTGTTCTTCAGTAAATTTCTTATGCTCATTTTCTACCTTAACACTGTGATATTTAAATGGCTAATGTGAAAAGAAATAATATGTTCCTGTTCTTGTGCTTGCAGGTATGTGGTTCAGTTGCATCAGCTTGATCTAACACTTACGGAGAGCTGGAAAAAGAACCCTATTGTAATATGTACTCTTGCTGATTGTATGTGATGATGATAGTCTGATTAGTTTCTTGTTAGGATGTTGTGTAATTTATTTAGCAGTAGTGATCCAAATGATGATAGTTGACCTTGAATACTTGGTTTCCAGTCTTAGACAATCAGCATCTGACTTCAATGGCTCTGACAAACTTTTGCTTTATGTAAGTGAAATATTTTGAGTAAATATGAATACCAAATTGCAGATGAACAGTGCTACTCATAAGGGAAGTGACATCCAAGTGTTCTAGGTATGTTGAGAGCTTGTCTGTCTCATTTATGTTATGTTGTTCGGAATCTACCTAAATGTTTACAACCATTGATGATATACTGTTGGGAGTTTCTGCTGAAGTCTCATCAAATTTATCCTGATGAGCAGTGACATCTGATTAGGTTAGCCTCATATTATTTTGTATAGTCTAAACTATAAGTTGCCTACTCTTATGCACAAATTTGCAACTCAGCTAATTTGGATTCGCTAGGATTATGAGAAGCTGTTGTTTTAGCTAGTCATCTTACGTGCTTACTCATGTTGTTGAATTCGAATTTGTTATCATGCTCACCATTAAAATCTTTGAATATGATATGAAGTGCATTGGTAAGAGAAGAGTTATGAACAGTGTAATTACATGAGTTAGATTGTCTTGCTTACTTTTCCAATGTTGAGAAATGAGCGCTGGTAATTGCAGAATCTTGCGAACCATTGATGCTCCGAGGCCACAGGCGTGGCCGGTCAAAGAGCAGGTCGTCGGTGAGTGATATCATTTGGCTGCGACCTGCAATTTCGTTGGGCACTCAATAGCGAGTTAAAAGAATAAGGTAAGCGGTTTTAATTGGTCATTAACTGTGCCTTTCGTTTACCATCGCAACAGATGCGAAGATGAGATCGATCGAGAAAGACGGGGAAAATAAGACTCACCGAAACCTCCCAACTCTTGAAGATTCATAGAGACGCTCGACGCTCTCCGTTCTCCGCCAACGTAACGTAATCTGCAACTTTGCACTGAGGTGACCTAGCCGTACGAAGACTCGATGATAAAGGTTAGTCCAGAAAAATTAGTACGCACTTGCGGTGAGCAGCATGCAGCATACATACGTCGCACAATTCATCGAGCATCTGATGGGCGGCGACGTGGGCCGAAGGTGTAATCTTAGTCACCGTCTGGGTTCGGAGAGTGATGGTGAGTTGGAGGCGGCGTTGAGGAAGCAGATGGGAGGGGAGGAGAGGAGGGAATAGATGGTGGGGTAAGACGAGAGACGGAGGACCGGATGAAGTGGGGGGCGTCTTCTTGATTCTGTTACGGGTGGACCGCAGCGAGTGAGTGAAAGGGAGTCGAATTGCAAGATCTTTGGTAATGGAAGTTCCAGCCGCATAAATATGACGCCTGCCGGGAAGGCCCGGACTGTGTGTGAGCTGTCCGCTTCGGTTCACTCGGGTTCGGGCTACAAAACCTTGAACGTGATGCATGATAAGATACAAAAGTTACTATTAGCTTCTACAAGTGTCAGAATTATTTGAAATGAATCCAAGAAATGTCTCTACCCATAAATCTATTTATGCCAAATGCAAAACACAACAATCTGAAACATCAAACAAAATCCGTCGCCGCCATCCTCAGTAACATTACTGTTAAGGCATAAATAGCAAACAATGGTCCAATTAAAATGTTTTCGAAAATATTGCTCCAAATATTTGTTGGAGGAATCTAAATTATTTCAACGGAACTTGGAAAAAAAAAGGCATGGAAAGAAATAAATCTCACATAAGTTCTCGTCACCATCAGATTATTAGGTGGATGCGCCGCTCCAACACCACCGAACAGTACTTCTTGCCAAAAACAATCTCAAGCACCACCAGAACCATACTTCTTGCCAAGAACAATCAGCTGCAGCTTGTCATACCCGGCAAGCACACCGGCACCGGCAACGGCACGGAGAATGTTGGCACCTGCACCCTTGAACAGAGACTTGGCACCCTCCTTCTTCAGGATCTGGGAGAAGGCATCCAGGGAGCTCTTGTACTTGACAGCCTCTCCAGAGGTCATCATCATCCTTCTGCGAACAGTGTCAATAGGGTATGATGCAAGTCCAGCACCATTGGTGATCACCCAACCTAGAGCAAAACTAGCAAAGAAACTATCCTGAAATCATACAAAACGCAACGAGTCAGAATCAGATCCAAGAATACAAGGTACGAGTTAAATGGAACCTAGGGATGATAGCTGATAAGATATTTAGAATTCTGTAAAAAAATCCAATATTTGTGGATAGCTGATGCAATATTTAGGGAAAAACATTCAAGTTAAACCACATACCTGTAATTTCCCTGTAAGAACCACTGGCTTCAAGGAGTCGTACATTCCAAAGTAAAGACCACGGTAAACTATAATTCCAACACATGAAATATTGAATCCTCGGTAAAGGCCAGCAATGCCATCAGATTGCAGTGTCTTCCTGTAGACATCAACTAGGCCATTGAATTGTCTTTCCCCTCCCTTTTTAGCAGCTTTAGCATCATTAGCCAATCGAGTTCGGGCGTAATCCAGAGAGTAGACAAAGAGTAGAGAAGAAGCACCAGCTGCACCACCAGAAGCAAGGTTTCCAGCAAACCATTTCCAGTATCCATCCTTGTCTTTCTTGAAATTGAACATTCTCTTGAAGTAATCTTTGAAAGCAAAGTTTAGAGCCTGGAAGGGACGACAAGAGAAGATGGTAAGCATATATAAAGAAGATAAAGGAAACATAACATCTGAATAAGATCTTAAGAGAGAACAGTACATATATGATTTGTGAAGACAGGTACAAGAGAATCAAACCTATGAAAAACGGATGATAATTTTAATAAATGTCGAAGCAACAATAGACAGTAAAATCCAAGGGGCCATTGCCACCCCGATCTTAGCACAAGAAAACCTATATGAGAATTGCACAGGGAAAACTACGGAAAGTGCAAGCCCAGCAATGGTCATTCAGCTTGCACAAGCCAAGAGTAATCATGTGAACCAGACCCACCCCCATCACCCACATGACAAAAATGGATAAACACAGTCAAAACATGGCATTAGGTCTAATATAATGATTTATTGCAAGCAAATAGCTATCAAGTGGACACATTATAAAACAAATCGATTGAGAAATAAAACAAGAAAAAGAAAACATCACAAGGTAAAAGGTATCACTAGGTCATGCAGCAATCCAAATGAGGTTAGGGAAAAATAGAGAGCAACTACCATAACTGGATGAGTCGTAAATGCATATGCTCAAAAGGATGTATGACATACAAACTTAGAAACTGCAGCTAAAGCCAAGTAAACCAGTCAAATGCTATGCGCAAAAATATACATGGTTAAGAGGAAGTATAACCAAACGCATGTCAGATGATCATTAAGTATAATGACATTAGCTATTTCCATCTGAATCTACAAAAACAAAGTTGAAAAAATCCCACCATAACATATATACTATTCCAATGATGTGAAGGAATAAGTTACAAAAGCGAATATAAACAGTAAAAGTGTACAAAACTCACCTGAGTTGGAAAATAGCGTATAACATTTGCTGTGTTGCCTCTCCACAGTGAGGCAGCACCTTCTTCGTGAATTGTTCGTTTGAAGCAGTCAGTTATACCTTTGTAGGGTTCAGAAAGACGACCAGTCTTTATCATCTCATCCTGGTTCTGGATAAGAAGTTTCACACGTTCAATGGGAGCAGCAGCTGTTTTAGAAACAGCAGCAGAGACTCCACCCATGAGGAAATCTATTGCAAAACTCGCAAAACCTTTTTCTGCAGGTGCATTTGCAAAAATAGGCGATGCAGATGACAACATAGAGAGATCATAGCTAGCTCTGCATTCAGGCACCACTGGAGATTGAAGTGCGCCATTAGTGTAGTTTGCAGTTGTGAAGTGTCTCTTGTATGCTGAAGTCGTATTGAAGTTATAACCAAGAGCCTGCATGTCTCGTGAAAAGGTAGAACCAAGATGGAATTGGCCAGCAAATTTTTGGACAACAGTTGGGTGGTTAACTTGGTCAGCCATGACTCGCTTCCAGATTAGTCTACATTTACAGCACATAATCATCAAATCAGTACAAGTTGAAAATTAAATTCTCGAACATTCCATTTATAAGAAAACAAAGAAAGGGACGATTTAAGAACATCATTTTTGAAAAAAAAAACCTTTTTCACACTTTTACTTATTTTTTTGATGTAATATTTTCTCCTATGAAAAGCCTGGTGTTTCCCATTGTTCTATATTTCTTCTCATGCAAAGTGAATGTTTGTGGATTGCCCCATTTACATGTCAGACAGATATCTAATAGATAGACTTCTGTAGTCAGCAACAAGCACTTCACCTTATAGGCAGTATTTATTTCACACAAAGTTATCTTTAATATAAATTCAGCACCTGCTTAAAGGGGTTGACAGTATGTTGTTTAAACCTTCTAAATGGCCAGCCAACAGAGACAAGCTTTAAACTGGAGCACTGGAGATTGATTTAAGCACAAAAACAGCTATCACAAAGTTTAAAACAGTTCCATCCTAACAACAGAACAGCAAAAGAGCAAAAAAAAAAAAAATTAAAAACAAGAAAACAGCGCCAATGACATTATCAGCCTATACTCAGTACACCTGCATTAGACAATAATGGTACTGAGAATTAGAACCATCAACGCTAAAAGGTTTGATCTTATTAAGCCCTAAAAAAAGGCAGTGTTTCTAACACCTTTGTGTTTGCTTTTAGTTGCGTATGAGCACCTAAGCACAATTTTCAAAGTAAACAAAAGGAAAGTGAAGGGAGTATGTGGAACTTGAGGATCCAATCTTTCAAACCCAGGAAAGATGATCGTACAAAGAAACGTAATCCTCAAAACTATCCTTAAACAAAAAAGCAGTACATAATTGGAAAAACATCTACAAAAGTGCTCAATAAAAGGTCAAATAAGATTATTTCTCACTGCATTCAGTAAAGGATGGTAAACAACACAACATATAAATGCATTAGCTTAATATCAATAGATAACTAACAACATCTAATTATCCACTGAAACGACTGCTGGCAGAAAGGGGCATATCGGCATACAAACCAAAGATAAAGATTAAGCAATTAAATCAATCATATAGGATGCATTAAGAAAAATATAATACACAGAACAAATGCACATAGCACACAAAAAGCATAAATATTATAAGAAAAGATCAGAACAAATGCACGAAGAGGGAATAATCGACGACTTCTCTTGTGGTAGATCTACCGAGCGAAGCAATAGATGCACCAAAAACCTTATAATACAACATGGAACAGCTCCAGATCCGGACCATTCAACAGGAAAAGAGCCCAAACAAAAACAAGATCAACACCAAAACAGAGATCTGTCGCCGCAACAGGAACAAGTTAACACGAACCAGGATAAGAACGCTACGGCTTACCCTCTCGGAGTTGGGAGTAGCAGACACTCCCTCCTCTCTCTGGGAGAACCAAGCGAACGCGCAAAGATATGTGAGACCGCGAGAGGAGGGAGGAGAGGGAAGACGCGGGGCGGAGTGGAAGGTAGACAACCATCGCGTGGGTGAATATTTATATGGAGAATCCTAGGGTTTCACAACCATGTTGTTCTTGTGGATTTACCGCATAGAAATCTTGTAAGCGACACTCTTGATTGCCATCGAGAGGTTATGCGAACGACTCTTGACGCTGTCCAGCTTTTGAACGGCCGATGCTGTTCTGTACTCGAATTCTTATGCGCCCTTATTCGTATGAAAATAATTTCCCTATTTCTTCCTTCCCTTATCTCGATATGTTAAATTAAATTTATTTCCTTATTTTTTTGAAATACCAAAACAACATACGACGTAATATTCTTGTTTATTCATGTTTTGATTGTCGGAGACACTAGGAATGCTAGTTTAGTGTTTGGTTAATCGACACATCAATGACGCCAATTCAATCTAGGATAAGTGATCTCGTCTAATGTGTGCCACTAAGGATTGAAATGATTTAAGAACCAAAATAATATATATTTTTTTCATATATCTTCGGGATGTTAATTTCTAGGACTACATGTAACCCAATATAGTTGTTAATTTAGGTTTTGATTGTCCAACACACTAGGGATGTTAATGTAGTGTTTGGTTACTATCAAGGACTCTAATTCAATCTGGGATAAGTGATATCGTCTGATGCGTGAGTCACTAATGATTAAAAGTATTTAAGAACGAGAATGATATAATTTTCTCAAGATGCACTCATTAGGTGTTAAGTAATTGTTGAATTCAATGAAAAGTTAGTTCTCGAGTTCTTTATATGAAATCGAATATTATTGAGTCATAAAGACGTGTTGATTATGTGAAATTATTAATAATTACTAAAACACATGTCAAGAGTGTCGAAGGTCCTCGGTGTTGAGTAGGTATATAAGTTCATAAAATGATTGCAACGTAAAAACATATGCCCACATATTACTCTCTTTTATCAATGCTATTATTCTTATCGAAGCATGTTTAACTTTAGAGTTACGATGCGATCCGATGAATTATTGCTGGTATCATCATGCCGATGAATAACAATGCATTAGCCAAATGAATATCTCAATAACATCTGTTTTTCTTGCATCCAGAGAGATTATTTTTAATTTTTTTGGATAATTTTACTTTGATCTTCCATGTTCACCCTAACATATTAACTTTAACATCCTCATTGTTTTTGACATATCAATATGAGAATCCCAAAGTCAAATCTGGGACAAAAACATAAATGCAAGTCAACACAAAAAGGTCAACCCAAGGGTTGATCATCGATGATTACCTGAGAGGTGGCGTTTGTGACAAATGCAAGAATACACGGCTATGATAGCTAGTCATTCGACAATTGAGTTCTCATTGCAAACCCTTGAAAAGGGTAGCAACACTGAAATAATGACAAACCTAACTACTCTCCCAGTCTGCATCACTGGCACAGATGAAACTGTCACAACATTATCGATCCATCCTTGAAATGATTTGTGAAATTAACATGTACTACAGAAAAGTTCAGCAATCCTGGGAGCAATACAACTTATAATTGGAGCAGGTCAGAACATAAGCAGCACCCCTTGAAACTAATCAACAGGGTCAGAAGCTTACAATCATAGTACTCATAAGAGATGGTGATCGATACAACGAGAACTCCTGCTTCAAACATAATTCAAGTAATCTCCGCGTCCCTGTGCATCCTGGACTTGCAGTGGTTTCTTGTACGACTGCAGAAGTAAAGAGGAGCAAACGACGCTGAGCGATGAGGCAGCCATGCAGGCACCAGCGAGCCATGGAGGAAGCCGGATTCCGGTGAATGGGTACAGGATGCCAGCAGCGATCGGCATGCCGAGTACATTGTAACCCAGAGCCCATACGTAATTGAGCCGGATCCTTGCTAGAGTCTTCCTTGATAGATCGATGGCAGTAATTACATCCTCCAAGTTGCTCTTTATCAGAACGACATCAGCGGCTTCGATGGCAATGTCTGTGCCAGCGCCGATGGCCATACCAACATCTGCAGCAACCAGAGCTGGTGAATCATTAATCCCATCACCGACCATCGCTACTGTCAACCCCTCCATCTGCATTAAGATAGATAAGTCCTTGAAATGAATGGCAACAGTACCATTGTGACAGAAAGGAATCAATTAACGTGTTCAACCATAGAAAATAAGATTCTGCTAAGAAAGAAGACTAGAACAAGAAATTTCTGGAGAAATTTTTCAAAATTATTGAGCTATCCAAACAGATAATAATGTCAGCCATGAGCATTAGCCTTACAATAATATCTCAACGAAACAATTTCTAAAAAGTTCTGATGGAAGTTCCAAAATAATGCATATATCACAGTCATCGACCACTAATAAAATTGGTTTGATTAATTTCTTTATCGCTCAGGTGTAAGAGACTAATAATATTAAACTAACACAAAATCCTTCCAAAATATATTTGTACGTTGCTGACTAACCAAGCATCAGCCGGTTACGCACATGAAGATAGAATCAGTACTTGTGAATCAGAACTAAGGTGAAAAGACCAAGGAGCCAAAACAAGATAACTATGTCCATCCTACCTGCAAATCCTTAATTCTTTCAGCTTTTCCCACAGGATCTGTCTCAGCAAATACTTTCTCAATTCCGACCTCCCTTGCTATGGCAGTGGCAGTAGCCCAATTATCACCGGTCACCATAATGCTTGAAATACTCATGGAATTTAGAAATGAAACTACACGGCCAGCCTCAGGCTTCAAGGGATCAGAGACAGCAAAAGCTCCACAGATTACACCATCAACGGCAACCAGAACACAAGTCCTGGCTAAATGCTCCATGTCTGATACATAGTCTTGGATTTCAGGGCTTACTGAGACTTGGAAGGCAAGCATGAGCCTCTTGTTCCCAACAAGGACTCTTTTGCCTCCAATACTGGCGCCAACTCCAGCACCAGGATGCACTTCAAAGTCCTTGGCTTCAAGCAAGTGATCATCAGAAAACCCATACCGCTGGTGTAGTTTCTTCGAGTGTTCTATAACAGCCTTTGCTAAAGGGTGCTCACTGTTAACCTAAACAAAAAAATAACAAAGGTTGATAGAGAAATTGCTAAAAAGATATCCAAAGCAGAAAGAGTGGTTCATTAATTACTAATCTCTAGTGCAGAATCTGCTGAAAACACAAGATCATCTTCTACACGTCCGCTAAAACATACCTAATTGGAAAAGGTACATAATTTAAACTTGCTTAAATGCTAACCTCTGCAGCAGCAGCCAATTTGCATAGCTCTTGTAATGATATCTTTGAAAAGTTCTTTATCTGGACGACTGCAGGTCTTCCAATTGTCAAAGTTCCAGTTTTATCAAAAACAACAGCTTTCACCTGTGAAGCAGAGAAACAACCAAAGTCAAATTCCATCTGCATAACCCAAATCAGATCAAAAGTAAAAATACATCTGATTACAAATTAAAACCATTTCCACTAGGCTCCTATGGTTGATAATTGCGACATTTTTCCTAATTACCTTGTGGGCTTTCTCTAATGCATTACCACCTTTTATAAGGACCCCCTGAGAAGCACCTTTTCCAGTGGCAACCATAACAGCTGTTGGTGTTGCTAGTCCTAGAGCACATGGACAGGCAACCACTAATACTGAAATCCCAAATTGCAGAGCTAGCTCAAATTCATCCATCGCCTTTGGGATCCAACTCCTTGGATACAAGTGTGTTTCTCCAGGGATGAACCAACCAAGCCAAGTGATGAAAGCAGCAACCACAACCTGCAAAATAATTCAAACATTTGGAAAGGTCACCGTCCATATTGTCCATCTTCAGATTTCATATGCTGATAAAATGGCATTGCATGTTTCTTTTACAAATTGCATTAGATCTACAACTTAAGTGGAACAGTAAAATGTACTTGGAACCAGTGGCATGTTTTTGGGCGTGATACGACTGCAGATGTTTTTCTCAGCATCAGAAGGTCGGCAACAATATGAACTATGACCACAATAATAATATTTTTCAAAGGCAAAATATTAGTTCAAGATGGTCAACTCTTTCAGTGAACTGGAAAATCTTCATGGTGAAAAACGAAGAAGACCGTGAAAAGCAACCAGCAATTAGTTCCAGACAAGAAATATTAGCATCACATGCACCTTAGCTTTTCTCTATAAGGAATTTTCCAAACTCAAAAGTGCCAAACAAATAAATTTCTGAAGCTTAACTAGATTATTCCAGCTAATTATCTGCAGTTCTCCAAATATTGACAATGTCCAACACTCTTAATGTGACATCGTAGTTTCTGGACAAGAATAAGAGCCTTCTAATCTGGCAAAGGTAAAATCAACAACACAGCACAAGTGACACCAATCAGTAAAGGTTATTGGACATTGCAGAACTCTCAGGTCTGCAGGCAAAAGGCTCAGCAGAGGTTCCAGAATGTAACAAATCCAAACACAAGCTCATTTAGAGCAAGATACTCGGAAGTTCCTGAAGACTGGAAAACAAATATATGGCATATATTGATATGTTTAAAAATTGATAAGTTCATCTTGCTTTGCTAGACAGGGTGTTTGCATTGCTGAAAACAGATTCGCAAGAGAATCTAAATAAAGCAAACCAAGGTTAGATGGCAAAAGAAGAATGAGCCGGCTGTGTTGACCAAAATTTATCAACCAAAATTCAGTACATTTAACCATTTTATAACCAAATAAACTTTGGAAGAGATAACAGTACATGAAACCTAAATACCCAATTAACAAGAATGAAGAGTAGCTATTGGTTAAGCAGTTCCTTTGAACCAACAAGCAATACATTGGAATGCCAGGGAACCAGATTGCTATCTAATGCAAACAAAAGCCAGATAATCACAGTGGATCTAGTAAGATATGCAGCAAAAGCATAAGACTTGCCAGTTAACTGTCCACTCACAACAAGTGCTAGAAGTGGGAGGGAGGGAATAAGTAAGGGGCAAAGAAGCAGGAGAAAACTCACAACAAGGACATTTTAGTTACCAGAAAAATTCTAAAGATTTTACCCACTCAAAAGAGTTGAATCTAATTATTGTAAATTGCATACTAGAGCAACCATTATTTATATAAAAATCTTATATATATACAGGTTATTCATATAAAGTAATTTTATTATAATCAAAGAACCTCAGCGAACTTATGCTATTTTTTTGGTGTATCAGCATTTCAGCAAGACGGGGAACAAGAACACTCAAAAATCCTAACGCATAGTATAGCTCATATTCTGCAGCCTAGATAATTTGTTTCTTGTTTACATCCTAGGCAATATCAAAGTTGCACGGTCAACCACCCGTGCCAATAATGTTGTATGCAAAACCTTTTTCATAATCAATTATGAATTTCTCAAAAGATATTTGATAATGACCAACAAATCCACAAATTGCTTCTAACTGACAATGTACTTACCATTGGGACAAAGAACCTAGAAATCTTGTCTGCTAACTTCTGAACTGGAGCTCTTGAAAGTTGAGCCGCCTCCACTAACTGAACTATCTGTGAGAGAGCAGTCTCTGATCCAACATGAGTTGCCTTAATTAGTATGCATCCATTCTCGTTCACTGTACCACCAATGACCTGTTTGAAATTCTTCTTAAAATAAATGCACAAAAAAAAAAAAATGCACAGTAAAATAATTACATATTTCCCAAGACAAACCTTATCTCCTGGTCTCTTAGCAACAGCCTTTGCTTCTCCAGTAATCATGCTCTCATTCACATGGCTTTGACCCCTTATAACAACCCCATCTACAGGAACTTTTGAACCTGGAACTATCTTGATCACATCATTCCTCTGTAATAACTGAGTACTAATCTCTGTCTCTGAGATTACATTTCCATCCACATCTAAACTTAGCAGAGTAGCCGTATCAGGAGCAAGTTCTGTCAGCTTTGCCAAAGCATCTGATGTCTTGCCCTTTGCAACCACCTCCAAGTACTTACCCAGCAGAATAAAAGATATTAACATAGAACTGGTTTCGAAGAAGTCCTGACCTTCGAAAGATTCTGAGGTTAATGCTTTTATAACAATGTATACGGAGTAGAAATAGGCCGCATTAGTTCCTAATGCAACCAGAACTTCCATGTTAGCGGATCCCCGTCTCAGTGCATGATAAGATCCAACATAGAATCTGAATTAATTGCCAAGCACAACCATGACTTAGTAAATTCTGCAACACTGTTAGAATAGGCTGTATCAACCATGCTTGTGAAAAAACAGAATATCCACATCATAATCTATGCATAAAAATATAAAGCATTGAAAAGTCTTCCACTAGGATATACTCTTCAGCAGACTTGATAAAAGAAATATATATGGCATCACAAAAACCAAACATTTACTGTCAAAACCTACACCACCATTTTTAAGTCGTTAATAAAAAGTGAACCTTCAGGATTGATAAGTAATACAAGTCGTATAAATCAGAAGTCCCGGAGTATCCAAATGAACATTAAATCGTAAACGGTAATGGAGAAAATGTTATTAGTCTAATTATCAAATTATTGTATTTTATAAAAAGTGATGCAAGTATCATTTCTTAGAGTGATATACACAAAACTAGCATCACACAATGAAATAGACTCGTAATCATACCTCCAGCCAATAATAAACTGCACTGGTGTACAGAAGACCCATCGAAGTAACATTCCCATGTTTAAATTGTTGTATAGTTTGTAGCTTAACCAATCGCCAACAGGTGAAAACATAGGGAGTACCATAGAGAACATAAACACAGGAACCGAGAATAAACAACTCCAAAGGAACTGATTTCTGTAAGCTGTAATTTCATGATGCTGTTCTGTTTCTCTTACTCTAGTGGTTGTATACAAGCTGGCATGATATATGTTTGGACCATGACCAGCTTCTTGTATGCATTCGATAAGTGATCTGGGACCTGTGAGATCGGGATCAAAGGCAACAATTACTTTGTGGCTCCCCTCATCAATTTCAATATGATTCACACCTTCAACTGCTTCGAGGTATGACTTCATGATAGTGGCATCTTCTGAGGAATTAAGACCTTCGACTTTAAGATGCACTTTATTGAAATCATCTCCAGAGCTAATCAGATCAGCTCCAAACCCTGCATCCTCGATAGCCTCTATTAGGTGAACAGAATCTGTGACATTGGGATCAAAGTGTATCTTGGCTTCTTCAAGAGCAAGGCCAACTATGGCCTTTTTAACACCATCAACCATAAGAAGTGCTCTCTCAACTGATTCAGAACAGCTTGTGCAGGCTATTCCTTTGATTCGAAGTCGGCATACAGCAATCTCTTGATCTGGAAATTCATCAACTTCAAATTTTAAGTCTTCTATGGCGTCTTTGATTCTTTTTGCCTTGGGATAAAGAAAAAACATTATTAACAAATATAGAAACAGAGCACAAAGATAATGCTAATGATTATAGTAATAAGAAAATAGATACCACTCACAATCAGCATGTAAGGAGAGGACCTGAATCATCGCACTTTGCATATTTCAATTCATAACAAACTAATTATATTTTAGGGAAAGATAGGCTCCAAACCACAATAAGAGTGGATCAAAAGCAAGCAAATGAATCCAGACAGTGATCACTTTACAACCAAAGTCCATGAATCAGTATATTATGGATCATCATAATATTATCGTAATATTTAAGCTTAAAAGTAAAAAATTAAAACTTCTTTCCCAACTTACATTGATAAATTCAGGGTTGTATCTTATAATTGCTTGGCCGTGAAGAGGAGATACGGAGATGCTCTCGACTCCCTTCATATCCCCCACCACTGATTCTATGGACGCTGCACGAGAAGCACATTGGATTTCACGAATTCTTAACACAACCTTCCTGGTCTTCTTGTCGCTTTTGGAAGACTCATGCGAAAAATCAACAGAAACACTTCCGTTGGGTTGTAGAAGCGGTTCTGTTAGATTAGCCTCCCCGTTCTGCTCCATCTTCCTTCAGCTGATAGCCTGATTCAAAATAACTTCAAGAACCAGTTCCATACGAAGATAAATATACGTAATCTGAATATTGACCAAGAAACAAAACCACACGAACATAGAAAGATAAGAAGACCCATGTCGACGCCAATTAAATCTTTGACTTGTAAGTACAAGAATCCGAACACAAGTCACAACAGTACATTGTGGGACAACAAATTAATGCAATGCTCTAACACAAAGTAATCCAAGAAGGGTAGGAAAGCTATGAATATAAATCAGGCAAACATTTTTCAGTTCTTGTGAGCCGTTCCCTGAAAGTGACTATGAAACGGATAATAAAGAAAACACCATGCAGTTGCTTTCATTGAGTTCAAAACCATAACCGAAACCAATTCTCAAAACTGTTCCTACAGTTCAAATATTGAGATTCTCATCTCCCGTTTCCAAGAAAACCATGCCGATGACCAAAACCTATTCGGTCGAGGTAAGACGAAACATCAGCGAAACCCTAATGGCTTTGCACTCTAATTCCGAAAACCTCAACCGGTAACGACCGTACTCTACTCGACATAAACCGATCGATTGTGGAGGACAAGGAAGCCAACACGGAATGCACGACCAAGAATCTGAGACCGGACAGGAGATAAAAGAGAGGACACTTCGAAAAAGCAGACGGCATGGCTGATTCGAACCCGTACGATTTGGCGGAGCGAGAGTGAGGAAGACGGATGACGGAGGCTATTGCTCTGAAAGGTCTTCGGGTCTTTGGATTTGGAGCCGCGAGAGGAAGAGATAACGGAGGACGGGACAAGAAGAGACGAGAGACAGAGGGTGAGAAAGAGGAAGAAGACGACCAGAACAATGCCGACGGTCGTTCTCTCTCTCTCTTTGTGCGAACCGCCGTAAGCCCATAAAGTTTGACTGGCACTTCCCCCCTTTTCTATTGCTATTTTAATTATATTATCAAAATTACTTATGTATCCCTTTTAATTTTACTGTATTATCCCCAAAAAAATTATAAACTTATATCTATATGTTTATGTTTATATATTTATATTATCATTTCTCGTCTTGAAAATTATAAAATTAGATGTTTCATATTTTTTATTTAATTTTAACAATGATAATCAAATTCATATTCAAGTTATCAAATACAATTTGTGATCAAGGAAACATTTGCCTACAATTAGTGCATCACACATGGCTGCCAACTAGATTGAACAGATCAAAATATCTCCATTATTTTAGTAATAATCAGAATAAAAAAATATTTTTTTCAATTCAATATATATTTTTATATCATTTAAAAAAAAAGTTAATCTACTGATTAGCAAAAAGACGAATACACTGATTAGAGATATAAAAATTATTAAACATGCTCAAGAGGACAAAAATATATCTCGTAAGACTTGTAGTGTTTCATGAAGAATCTAAATCCTTTGGCATCAACTTCAACGAATATTCTTTCCGCTCGTTGCTTAGCCAAATGTAATCGCACCGCTGCCCAACTCATTGTACAAGTTAACTCTATTTTCCTAATTTGAAGGTTTGACTGACCTTATCGAGAGGCACGTGTCTAACATAGATCTTGTTATTATCGGATGAGGGACATCAAAGTTTGACTTCACTTTAAAATTTTTTGTTCTTTAAGTGTTGTCGATCAAACAGACAAAGATTCTCGCACAACCAAAACTCGATTAAGCTAATTAGTTCGATATTAGATTTTTTTTTAAAAAATATTATTTATATTATATATGATTAGTGAAAAAAAATTCTAATAATATTTTTATCAATATGAATTTAAAAAATTACCAAAATTAACGAATCCATCCATGATATTTAATAGATTTGATCGTCATAGTCCAGATAATATCAATATTTTAAATTAAGATAGTTAATATTAATCATGATTAGGAGCAAGTAATACAATCTTGTTGTAGACATTAGTGTGAGGTACATTGGAAACATCTCATGAGAACGAGTTCGGAATTGCAACGGTGGGAAAGACGAAGGAAGAGTGGGAACAGGACAATGTGGTGGAATCCAACGAGGATTCCAACGAGCAGAGGAATCATCTTTAGTCCATAAATTGTACGTTAAAAGATGGCGGTCCAATGCACGCCATTTGTACATACAAACAAAGGACTCATCCACAACTTTGCATGCCAATTGATTCATCGCTTTGTTTCTGATATTGACAGCTTACTTGTTGCCGACGATCGAGATTGGCCATCTAATATACCACTAAGTGGTGTTAGATTGGCCGCCAAGGATCTAAATCCATTTCAATTTTGATTGGTATATCTATTCTATATTCACATCTACCTATTAATTTCAACTTTATTTATATATTTTGTAACCTTATTTATTATTCGAGTACTTATTAATCCTATAATTGAGCATTACTTTGAATTATTACGGAGATGATCGGAGTTGATCAATCTTAACCCAAGATGAAAATAAATCTTCAAGTTTAGATGAATCCTTCTTATTTTTTTATTAGAAAATTAATGCAAATGAAAGAGTCCATATTGAAAATCCTGATCTTCGTGTTTTTTTTTTATAAGAGAAATTCATTACCAACTTTCCATGATGATTAAATCAATCTAATAAATTTCTCAAAATGGATTAGAGAGTGATAAAAAAAATATCATTGACCAATCATTATCTAACACATAATCTTCATGTGGAGTCTAAGTTAAAAGTGTTGAATCTCGTATTTTGATAATGAAATCAATTAATGAGTTTATTGGATCAATATATCTTTGAGATAAGTGACACAAAAAATACTTTGATTATGGTCTCAAATCATCGAATGACCAACTATCGAGTAAGAGTGGCGGACGTTATATCAAGGAAATTATCGTGCTGAAAATTAGATGTTAAGCTGAAGGATTGGTCGACATGCTGGAGATCAGACTTTGTGCTATATGTTCGACATCGTGCCGGAAGGATCATATATTATGTCGAAAGATTAGACTGTGGGAAAGTCAATATACTGATAGAATGGGTGATATACCGAAAGAAATAACGATGTGTCAAAGGTTCGGATGATGTGTCAGAAGATCAAACGACATGCCAAAAGAGCGTACAAAGTGCTGAAAGCTTCGTAAATATGTTAAATATATAGATAATTGTTAAAGTCTTAATCAAGATCATTTTGGGTTAATTGGAGTTGATATTATGTCAAAACAATGCTAACTTATTAAAAAAATTATTGAGTTTGAAGTTAGGCTGAATTAGACCCATTAAAAGGCCAAACTGGTAGCCTAAAGTAGGCTTGGGTGATGGTACCACAGCATAGGCCCACACGGTGGTACAACTTGAGTCAATCGATAAGCACTGTTTGTGTTTGTCAGCCTATGGTGACGATAGTACTACCTATGGCGGTGGTAGTACTGTTTGGAATTTAAATTTTGCAATAGTAGTACCATCGAAGTCCAAATTACGATGTCAAAACTTACAATAGTAGTATTGCCCAGTGTCAACGGTACTACCGCTCATACCTTGAAATTTCAATAATTTAAATTTTTCGACATCATTCTTGAAGTTTTTTAAGGCCTATAAATATCACACTTAGGCTTGATTGATAGAGCATCTACTCTTGAGTTTATGAAAGTATTGTAACTCTCTATTTGAATATTGTTTAAATCTCTTCCTCTTTCATGAGTTTAGTTATGATACTAAATTATAAGAGGTAAGAGATCTCTCATAAAAGAGTGAGTAGAGGTTTTCTCCTAGGTCTGAAAAAAAAAAATTGTAACACGGGTAGTTGATCTTTACCTATTAGAAAGAAGATCGGTTGTGAAATTTATGAACATTACTAGAGTTACTAGGGTACCCTCTGTTTCTCATAATATCTTCGTGATTAATCTCAAGTAATTCATACCATAGTTGCCAATTGTTAAGACCTACAAGATATTAATAATAAAATAATAATGTGACTCAATTATTAAGACCTACAGGATAATTGAGTAGTGCATTCCATGCTTTTATATATATCAAGAGTCTATATGACTCATGACTTGGGCTATGATACCATAACTTATAATACTCTACTGTTAGTCTCACGCATACTAGATATGCATAAGTAAAGTAGGATATCACTTTCTAGTTTTTTTACTACTATCAATAAAAGTATAGATAATCTTAAAAGTAAAACATGTAAATTTAATAAATAAAAGGTTTTTCATCGTTGGAGTTGACTATTTTTATAAAATAAGTGGAGGTTGAGCTACTGGTGTTGATCATTGAGAAGCAGGTTGAAGGATTTGTATGGAAGAATATTATTACCTGCTTTGAAATTTTAAGAGTCATAATCACCAACATTGAAACTCAATTTAACAATATGAAGTTTAAAATATTTTGTTAATTCTATGGAGTTCAACTAAAGTTCAACTCGGTAGCTCATCTTTAGACTAATAGTCTTATCAAGATCACTAACCAAACTATTCTTGAAGGTTAAAGAAGCGGATCATTGGAGCAAAAGACAATTGGGTGGACGAGCAACTTAGTATCTTATGAGCCTTCTGAATGACACCTAAGACTCTGTCGGAAGAGTCATCATTTAGCTTAGCCTTCAGCATCGAGGTGTCCTACCACCTGAGATAGCCTTTCTAACACCTCAATTTGAGAATTTTAATAAGAAAATCTTTAAATGACTTTAGGTCGAACTTGACTTAATCAGCAAAGCCAGAGTAGAAGCATAACTAAGGATGTTAAGATACAAGAAAATGATGGCCAAGCTTTATAATCGAGATGTTTGCTATAGCGAAATCAGATTAAAGATACTTGGTGCTTTGAAAAGCTAAACTCAATCACTTAACTAGACTTGGGTAAGCTAGCGCTAAATTGGGAAGAGCCCTATCGAGTTATTTAGATCATTTGAGATAAAACTTATCACCTCAAACCAATAGAGGGGTGTTGCCAAGGACATGACACATTGTAAACTTAAAGACGTCTTACCCTTGAGGCATCTCTCGAGATAGGGTCAAGGTGACTATGTCCTGAATATTAAGCCTTAGTTTACCATGTCTTTTGTCACATCCTAGATTTATAAAAAGAATAATAAATCAGTATTCTATTATCCATAATTTATATAATAAACTCTCTCCTTTTTTTTTCCCTTCATCCTTGAATTCAAATCATTATCTTTATAACAGTAAATGTTCTATTAACTAGAAAAAGGACAATATCTTCTTGGTAGGGTCACAAGTCACTTCCACCTAAGCTCCAGATCTATTACAAAGTAATAGATTACTCTAAAAATAAATATAAGATAAAAACATATCAATAACCACACATGTTGATAGAAACCTTGAAAAAATAATAAAAATAATCTTTAATATTTATGAAATATAAATAAATATCAATAATTCAATAAGAAATGATAATATATCGATTCATCATAAAACTTATCCATCAGAAAAACTATGATAATTTCTTACAAAATAAACAAAATGATACATCAGCCAAATGCAACACATATATAATAACAAAGGTGCACATCATCCGATAGTTCACTCATCCAACAGCGGATGAAGAGACATATTCCACAAGATGGATTCCTCCTAACAATAAATAGAGATAATCTATATCGCGCTCCCAACATCGGATGAAGTGGTATCCCTCACCCACCCAAGTGGGAACACATTCCTTCTAACATTGGATGGAGGAACTATCTAACCATCACGTTTGACGGTCCGCTAATCCCTGAAAGGAATCACCATGCCTACCCTCGGCAGGGATACATAAATATTCATGATCATTCATTTAAACTCATTTATTTACTCACGTATATATCATGAAATTAATATGATTAAATATTATGAGAGACCATACTTGATGTAAATCGGCTAAACTATGTTTGGCTCCGCATTGTGATAGGCCCGTAGCTCCTTTCATATGTTGCACTTCCAATGTGAACTACTAGCCTAGTCACATCTACTATATGATAATAATCATATCAATATCATAAACATAAGAAAGTAGAAAACCAATAATCATTTTCAAATGACATCTTTAGATAAAACCTTTAAATTCATCAAATCATAAATGTATAAAACATTAATCTCTCAATAGTCCTCAACCAACCACAACCCTATTTGGAATAACTCAATTGACTTAAATCAAACTCAATTCGATTATGACCTAACAGAACCAACCTCAAATCCTTATAGAATCGGTCTAGAATCACCATAGACTAGTCTAATTTAGATTTGATTGATCTCGATTAAGTCAAGTAAGTTTGAACTAGTCAAGTTAATATGGAATCACCATAAATCGGCTTTAATCGATTAAACCTGATTTAGTCAATTAATGAGCTCAAACCAAAAAAAGGAGACGAAATTAGATTGTTATATAGTGCTAACCCGAATCGAACCAACCCACTTGAGTCTTGGACAGGTTGCATGCGCTGCATATGCTTATTCCAAGTAATAAGTTGAATTGAGGTATAACGGGCTAGATAGAGGAGCGGTGATATGTCTAATACTAATCGTATAGCTGGGCAAGCTTAATTTCATGGACTAGGTTAAGCCTCACTTATAAGTTGAGCTAAGCCTTACCATTGAATTAGGTCATACTTCGCTCGCGAATTGATCATACCTAGACACATGAGTTAGGATTGTATCTAATCACATAGACTGGGTCGTACCTAGCCGCATGAGCTGGCCCATGCCTAGCCACATGGTTGGGTCATACTTTGCCACATGGGCTGAGTCATACATATCACATGGGTTAGGTCATGCTTAGTCACATGAGCTATATTGTACTTGGCCAAATGAGCTAGATCGTACATGACCACATGGATTGAGTCGATCCGATCTGACAGATCAACCTAACTCAAGCCAGACTCTAATTAGACTCATCTTATCAAATTAGATTTCAAGATTTAAAATTATTAAAAAATAACTAAAATCCATTAATTAAAATTTTAAATTCATGATCTTAAATTTAAAACTAATTGCATCATAGAAATTCATATATAATTCTTGAAACATAAATATATCTAATCAAATAAATTAGAACTATTATGTTAATTCAAAAAATAAGAATTTTAATAATTAAATTAATATTAAAATTCACTTAAGTTCAAGAGATCAATATAAATCAAATAATCATTCTAACATCACAAATCAATTATCATTATTTATTAATCATGAAGTTTTGAAATTAAAACATCATTATGCATCATAAAATTATAACAATCTCAATATCAAGATTTCAAAAGATAAATCAAAGCTAATTAAAAAAGAAAGGATTCTACCTCTTTTCAGCTATCCTTTCATCGATATATCTCATCGGGAAATTCTATCAATCCTCCCATTATTAGGCTCGATGAGGAATGAGGGAGGAATAGTCCCCTTTATATATATGAGAAGATGAGATTTCCTCGAAAGGTAAGTAATAATTTAATTTAATTTAATTTTATTTTGCTTTCACACACAAAGAAAGAAATATGATATTCATTTCTTATAGTTTACACATGAAATGGAATGTAAATTATTTACTTCCTAAAAATCAAATCATTAATTAGGAAATAAATTAATTAATAATTTGATTGATCAGTAGAATTTCTAACTTATCTACATGATTAAGGAAATCAAATTTAATCATTTCCTTAACTATAGTACACAAACATAGAAGTTAATAATAAAATAATATATCATTTATAGTAATTAATTTATGTTAAAGGAGAAATTATCGGTGATTACATCTTTGGCTAGTGGTAAAAAAAAATTTCAAGATGTAAGTTATAAGCTGAGGAAAAAAAGTTTCTTTACTTTAGAAAGACTATACTAACTCGATCGGACCTCTACATCTAAAATAAGATATTAACCTACCCAAGTAGAAGACTAGTCAGGTGGATAAGCCTGACAATGCAACAAAGTAAAGACACAAGAACTAAGTCAAGTAGATAGATTTGACGACTCAAAAGCTAACATAACATGAAAAGACAATGGATTAAGCATCAAGGCGAGGTGGTGAGTCAAGATTTTTGTTAAGGGATACCTCAAAAGTGTAAAAAAGATTAATGTGCAAAGACTACTTGAGAAAGTGTAAAAACAATTAATGTGCGAAGACTACCTCAGAAAGCATAAAAAATCTTGCCATGGCGAGACATAAGGTAAAATATATCCAAAGTATATGAGTCGGGAAAACTCAACTCGTATGAGAAAAAAACTATTATGATCCCTTTATTTTTTGAGCTTTGAATAATGTTTTATTGAGTTTGTATAGTCCTGATGAACTCGGGGGTGGAACTCTATAAATATGGATGTATCTATTTCTTTTCATCAATCAATGAAATATAATTTCAGTCTTTTGACAAACCCTAGAAGGTCGATCCCATTGAAGTAATCAAGGAGGCCAATCCCCTCGAAGTGATCATCCATTTTCTCCCTCTTCTTCTATGATAAAACCCGAAGGGTCTTATTATTTGGTACCAGAGCAACGATCCTCGACGTTCTTGTTGTAATTTCTCATAACACTTTGTCACAGCCATCATCATCATTAAAAAAAAAAAAAAAAGTCGACGATCGCACCCCATCCTACTCAAGCGAGAAAGGGCCACCGCCTTTGTTTCCCAACCGTGGTCCTCGGCATCTCTACAGTCATCGAAACTGCCATTTCTCTCCTCTGTCGTTCCTCTACTGAAGACAGTGCTACCAGCATCTCCTTTAAGTAGTGCACCTCCCAACCCTCAGTAGTCGCTTGTGATCGCTCGGTGTTCGATGCTAATCAGCCGCATGATCGTCGCAGCTTCCTAATCAACCCCTTCTTCTTCGATCTTACCTTTCGCTGGAATCCTCAGTGTTCTTGTTGCAAAAGCCCAAGCCTCATCCCACCTTCCGTCGTAGCTGCACGTGTAGCCATCTCTCTCCTTAGCTATTGCATGAGAGCATTTCTTTCACCGAAGATGCCACCGCTAGTAGCGTCCAACATCGCCCGCAATCCTTGCTGCCTCCTCTTGGGTCACAATCGTAGTTGCTTGTGGCGACGCTTTTGCCTCAAGTAGCGCGCACAATAAGCCCTCACATTACTCTCGGCATCCGCTTCCATGGCAGCCTCGCAGCGATTCCTCATGCCTTCAACGCTACTCCCAACCGCGCCACCGCCACTGCCTCTCAACCTTAGCAACAGCGACCACAGTGAGCCCTTACACTACTCACGACATTCGCTTCCTTGATAGCTTCATGATTCCTCACACCCTCAATGCTACCTCCGGCCAAGCTTCACAACAACCACACCGAATAGGGTAGTGTTGATGCCCTCGACTAGATAATAGAAACAAGAGTCAGAGATTACAGATCTACAGTCCTATACAATGGCTGCCGATAATTCAGTGAAAGCTTAACTAGAAACCTTCGAAACCAAAATTGAGAACCGACTATAAGAAACACTTAATGATTTCAAAAGGAGCCTACTAGAGAGCTTCGATAAGCTTCAACAAGATGAAAGTTCAAGTCTTACATTGAATCGACCTAGAGATACAAAAAAAAAGGAACAAAGAATAGGAGACAAGCTACCCTACATGAAGGTGCAATTCCCAAGATAGAAAGATGGAGATCGGACTAGTTGGATCTCTAGGGCAGAATTTTTTTTTGTTTTCATAGAACTCTAGAAGAATCTAAAGTGGAAATGGTTTCAATCTAACTAGATAGAGATGTAATATAATAGTATGATTGGTACGAAACCTGTCACGGGTCCCCTCATAGGAGCAATTCAAGAGAGGGCTTCTCATTCGCTTTGGACCATCTGACTATGAAAATGTTGATGGCCAGCTCGTTAAAATTCATCAGATTTCTATAGTACTAGAATATCATAGCATATTTGAATGATTGTTAAATCAAGCTAGAGATTGGTCTGAATAACAACTGGTAGAAATATTTATTAAAATACTTAGTCCAGATGTCTGGTGTAAAGTCAAAGCTTGCCAATCCTGCACTATGACAACTGTAATCTCATTTGCATATTTGCATGAGAAAAAAATTAGCAGAAAAAATCATTAAAATAGAAGTGACAATAAACAGATAATCAGTAAGCCACTCGCCCCATCTATTCCCAGTCGAAACCCTAACACCCGAAGACTAACTCGAGAATAACTCAAGAAAATATCAGCGAAGGGTTTGTGTTAGTATTATGATGAAAAGCAAAGTAAAGGGCAACGATGAAACAAAGGCAACTTTTGATGATTGAACCAATTAGGGAGGAACTATAAGCTAATAACATAGACTCTGATTATGAAGGTATGGATTCTAATGAAGGTGTTGGACCTATCATACGTACAGTGCATGTATAAGTCGACTACTCTAACCCACAAACTATAAAAGTTGGAGGAACTTTAGAATATTAGTATGTTACAGTTTTGATTGATACTGGTAGCACTAATAATTTTATGGACATCAAGGTTACTGACCGATTGGCTTACCACATTGAAGGTTATGACAAATTCGAAGTAAAGATCGTTGATGGATGGATTTTAACTTATGATCGCAAATGTTCAAAGATAAAATTGATTATATAAGGACGAGAGTTACCTGTGAATTTCTTTTTGCTACCTTTATAAGACTTTAAAGTGATGCTTGGAATTGTTGAGGCGTGGAGGTTAAGCACTTCGAGCCCCCTCAGTGTTAAGGTGTGGGGGTTGGGCGCTCCGACCTCTCCTCGTTGTTGAGGCATGGAGGTTAGGCACCTCGACCCCCCTTGCCCCTCCATTTTCCCCTCCTCTAGTTGGACCATATGCAATCGCCCCTACAATTCTTCAACTCATTACCGAAGGACTCGCCAACTACCGTGAAAGACGTAGAATTAAGAGGGGCCTTCTTGGAGTTCTTCAATGAGAGGAGCAGGGAGAGCTCGTCCAAGCTCTCCTTGTTGACTTCCCCTAAGCAAAGATAAGGATTCACTAACGGAGATGTTGACATCACTTGGTGATAAGTTCCTTAGTGCCTTTTGGCTCTTCACTATCCTTTGGATGACCGTGACTACCATTGTTGAGCAGAAGGGAAGAGAGAAGAGAGATGCTGGATTTGGAGACGTTGGCTTTGTCTTTCAATAAACTCAATAGAGTAGTTGATTTGCAATTAGGTGGCCTTTATCGAGTGGACGCTTGCACTTAGGAAATACCAAGGATTAGATGAACTAGTTTTATTTGTGAATTCCTTCGACTATGAAATCCCAAGTGGGATTGGTGACCCTGGCCCAAAATTGGCATCTTGACAGCTCCTTCCCCACCTCTACATGGTGCATGTGTCAAATAAGCTAATAGTTGTATTAGGAACCTCTCAAGAAGAATTTTCGAAACATACCTTCGGGAGGGGGGATAAATGATAGGCAGTATATCATCGACCAATCGTCATATGACCCATGGCCTCTATGTAGCATCCAAGCAAGAAGGATCCATAGGTTGTCCCCATCGGTCTACCTATGTTGAAAGGGTTCACGATAAGCAATTGTATGTTGTCTCCCTTCTTATTGCCCACGTGGAGAAAAGGTTAATGGGAGGTTTGTAGGAAAATCTAGGGGTGACATTACATGCACAGCCAAAGAACAGAAAATAAAAATCCCTAAATTTCTCATAAATTGTGTTTGTCGTCGTGCAAAGATTGGTGCGCAAAATTCATAAAATCGAAAACTGCATATATGAGAGATTGTATATCCATAAATCGAAAACTCATCATAGACCGTACCATATCTAACAGTATACGATTCCTCCTTTCAGATACACCATTGAGCTGAGGTGTATAAGGAGGTGTCCATTGGAATAGAATCTCATAGTCCTTGAGGAACTGGGTGAACTTTGTATTCAAGTACTCACCTCCTCAATCTGATCGAAAATCTTGATACTCTTTCCAGTCTGGTTCTCCCTTTCATTCTTATACTATCTGAATTTCTCAAAGCCTCAGACTTGTACTTCATCAAGTACACATATCCATACCTTGAGAAATCATCAATAAAAATAATAAAGTAGGAGTAACCATGTCCACATACATCACTATGTATAAGTTCCAACAACTCAGTGACTCTCTCTAGTTCCACTAAGAGGAGAGTTGGTTAGTTTTCCACGAAGGCAAGGCTCGCAAGTTGCATATGACTCATGGTTGAATAGATCTAGATATTCATCCTTTAGTAACTTTTGAATCCTTCCCTCGTATACATCACCTAGCCTACAATGCCATAGGTATTCACTGTTTACCTCATTTTATTTCCTCTTAGACACACTTACATTTATGATATGTAGAGCAGTGTCTAGTATAAATAAACTATTATGTAATGTTCCTCTCGTGATGATCTCATCATCTAATAGTATTGAATAAGCATTATTCTTAAAACCTAATTTATATTCACTAACTATCAAACATGAAATCGAAATAATATTTTTGATAATAGAAGGAATAAAATAGCATGCATCCAATGCAATAATAGCTCCACCAAGCAAATGTAGGGTGACCTTGCTAATAGCTACTACAGCAACTTTTGCTCCATTGCTCATCTTAAGGTTCATCTCACCTCTTGTCAATCTCTTAGGTTTTGCTAGAACCTGCAACAAATTATAAATATGATAAGTACTATCAATATCCAATACCCATGTGTTATCATGAGAGTCTGACAAATGAAGACCGATCATGAATGTACCTGAAGCTTTTTCAAGCTTATGTTTCAGCCTCTCTGCTAGGTACTCTTTGTAGTTATTCTTCCAGTGCCCATCTTTGCCGTAGTGGAAGCACTGACCTTTGTTCTTTGTCGGGTTCTTTTTAGCAACATTTGTTTTACCTGGTCTGCCATTACATTTACTCTTCTTAAGGGATTTTTCTGTTTTCCTTTTTTTTCTGGTCTCACAAGTATAGAGAACTGACTTCTCTTTCTTGATAGTGCTCTCTGCCTCCCTTAACATATTGATGAGCTCAGAGAGAGTCACCTCAAGCTTGTTCATATTAAAATTTATTATGAACTGTGAAAAGAAATTTGGTAGGAACTGAAACACAAGATTCATACATAGGTTATCCTCTAGGACCATTCCTAAACCTGAGTTTCTCTATCCATTCAATCATCTTTAGGACATGGTTCTGAACTAGTGTCCCCTTAGTCATCTTAGCGCAGAAGAGACTCTTGGATATCTCATATCGTTAAGTCCTTCCCTATTCCTCAAATAGTTTGCAGACATGTAGGAGAATGAATCTAGCATCCATCTTCATGTTGTCTTGTAACTCAGGAGTCATTGAGCCCAACATGTAACACTAAGCAAGAGTTGAGTCATCTATATACTTCACGTAGTGACCGATCTCATCCTCGCTTGCCCCTTCCTCGGGCGTAGGCATCACTATATGAAGGACGAACATAATTTTCTCTACGATGAGAATAATTCTCATATTGTAGAGCCAATTCGTATAATTCAGACTAGTGAGGCGATTGACATATCACGTAAGAGATTTGAAAGCGATATTTTTTTAAAATAAAGATACAATTGAAATAAATAACATACAGATTTCACAAAAAAATAAATAAGATATGAACTTCTATCTTAATCTACTCCAATTATTTTTCTAACGAGTCACGCGACACCCTCAGCACGTAAAATGAAAGTCTCCAACAAACTTATAGCGGAGATCGAGATCCAATCAGTGTCTTAGTATAATATCGAGAGACTCAACCAATTATACTAAGCCCAAAAGGTAGGCAACTCTTGCCCACAACTCCTTGTGATCCCCTTCCTTTTCGGCCTCCGAACCACTCGAGGGACCTGACCAACCATGATGTTCGATTAAGTCAACACCATCGTTACAAGATAAGTTTGATTCAACGATATATTCTCGAGGGACTCGATCAAACATACCACGTCCTTAGGTCACCGGTAATATCTCAATATCGTAGGCAAGATAACGATTCGCGATATAGGTGAGACTCGAGGGATTCGACCAACTCAACCTACGTTGAGAATCGGTCCCTACCTATAATGATGGAAGGTCTCGTTGGTCAATCTAGTTACCTCACGTTTACCGACTTAATATTATCGAGAATGAGGATTTTGATTTGGTATCATAATATAATATGTCACACATATACATATTTAATATATATTTACATCGCATGTATATATATATATATAGTATGTGTATAAGCAATCACACCAAATAATCATGGTCCAATCACTCACATCAAAATCTATGTATGCAACGGCACATCTCCATGCCCTGTGATCCTCCATCTCATCCTCGTCGGTTCCATCGGCATCTTAATGCATCTCCATGTGTCACGATTGTTTGTCTCGATCTCGTGGGCCCTGCTATCGCTTCCACACTCCCGTTGCGCCTCATAGTGTGATTACAACTTAATCATAGGCACACAGGCCTGACAATAAACGAGAAATAAAGTGGTGGCTCGCAGGCCCTAATAATAATAATAATAATCACATCACATCACATGTACACACATCACGGTTCATAATCATCCGTCCACATCATACATCACATGTACAAATTATCATCATGTAGGACTACTAAATAATAATAATAGTTAATTAAATTATTTAATTAACTAATATTTTTCTGAAATTTGGGATATACATGAAATTTTTTGAATTATGAGGGATATTTTCATAATTTGGACAAAAGGATAGAACTTGAAATTTCTAAAATTTCGAGAGGCAAAAATATCCTTTTACCTAAAATGCCCTAACCCCATCCCTACTGTTGCGTTGTGACCATCGTCACCTTGCCGACGACGGCCACGACGCCGGAGGGAGGGGGTGCCGCCCCCCGGGCGGCTCTGCTTGCGGACGCAGTGCCCACAGGCACCATTGCCCCTTGGCTACCTGTTTGCGACCCGCATGCTGCTAGCCGCAGGTGTCCAAGCCTCAGCTAAGGTTGTAAGCAGCTATTAGCCAACCTGCGAGGGTAGTAACAATTACTGCCCTCTCTCACCTTTTGCGTCAACGATTTTGATAACAAAAGTCTTCCTAAACATAACACACGTAGTTCAAAACTAATCTTTCACATGAATAATCTGACTCTGATATCATTATAGGGAAATCTAAGGGTAACATCACATGCGTAGCGGAGGAACAGAAAATAAAAATCCCAAAATTTCCCATAAATTGTGTTCGTCGCCGTGCGAAAATTGGTGCGCAAAATCTATAAAACTGAAAACCGCGTATATGAAAGATTGTGTTTTACCTAGGGAGATCATATATCCTTGAATCTCTACAGATTTATATGAGAGGATGAAGGAAGTAAAACATCCTCCTCTCTAGCGGTGATCCACACAACAGGGCTGCGAGGACGCTTCTCAAATCTCCAGACTTACTATCTGAGGAGAAGGGGAGAGAAGAATAGGAGATGATAAACAAGAGAAACTCTAGCCTATGAACCTTTGGTTTCCTCCTATTTATAGAGGCTCCCTATCAACTTAACCATAATGGATCCTGCCATATTGGGTATTAGATCTATATCCAACTACTCAAGTATCTTAGATTAGTAGATCTCTATCCAATAATCTCTTATTGGATCTCATTCATAGGATCCAATAATTTAGGGACTTATTAGATATCAAATAAGATAGGGGCTCCGGCGAATATCTCATATTCGAACCTCTACTCGTCGCAATACCTACCAAATGTGTGTAATCCTCTAGGCCCAATATCGAGCTGGTTGTGAGTCATACCTATCAAAACTTCTTCTGACTCAGTGAATTATTATCTCCATAATAATTCACTTAACTCATCGACTGCAGATGTACTATGCTACTATGTCGTAGTCCCTAGACAATACATGTGAATCTAATCCATTTGGACTTGTCTGTCCTCAATTACCATGTACATATAGTCCCTCATCCATCTAATACCTCAGAGACCGTATACATGGCATGTTACTATCAATCTGAATGACCTTGACTAGGGATTTGTCTCAGCAAGAACACATGAGATATTCCTCTCATGACACCCAGAGCGGATGATCCTCTATCGATACTCAATAGCCATTGTAAGGTTAGCTACCACTCCCAACGACCGACTATGCTAGATCTGGAAATTCTAGACCTATAAGTCTGGTATTAAAGAGTGAAGTATTTATACAGGACATCATTAGTATCTCAAGTTTAAGGACCAGATACATCATTGGGACTACGGAATCATTGTTTGACAATAAGATATCATCAATCATCCAACATTCTGTGAGTGGATCAATCAGTGAACTTATTCTTCAATGAGTACTTGCACTGTAGCCATAGTATCCCCACAGGAGCAACTATGAGACCAGTCACCTCCATCATATGTATGAGTTTATAGTATACCAATCCGTCTGATTATCTCGATATCCCTCTCGAGTAACGTATGACTGTGATTGTTTAGGATCTGTGTTTAAAGGCGAATCGGTCTCATTATTGTGATCTCATCATGATTCGATTTCTATTTGCACATATCCATGAATATCACTATATATATATATATATATATATATATAATAAAAAATATAAAATAATAAAATACTAAATAATATAATGAATAAAAAGAATACGTATATGTCACACGTGTCATCATGCAGGGCACCTATGACTAGCAAGGTTGTTAGAGGCGGTTAAAAACTGTCTCCCCATAGAATATTTCACATAATATTATGCACATTTATGATTAGATATAAAAGCTTATTTTCAGTACAATTGTAAGGGATCACTTTTCACTACTTGTGTCGACACACACTTATCTCGAGTTATTAACTTAGGCATTAAAGGGATAAGGTCGAGAAACCTATCTTAATCTTGGTGTTTATGTAGATGGCATCTTGGGAGTTTGACGTTTTTATCTTAAAGGCATTTTGGATAATCTTACTCACACGGGTCTAGACCACATTAGACTGATCATGACATTAACAATATCTTTTCTCTAACATAGAGAGAGAGAAACGAGAGAGACCAATAACATCTGTCGTAACTTGAAAGATCATTATTTATAACTCGTGTTCCCAGAAAAAAATAATTTAGATAAATATTTTGTATTATGATCTCAACAACATACATGATATATTTGACCATCTTATCTTATCAAATTTGTTCGATCAATATTCACACGTCCAAAGTCTTGATAGCATAATAAATATTATCCCTATCGATCCGACTTAAGCCCAAGTGGTCTAAATCCGATCTAAGCCAGATGGATAGGTGTAGGTTCTTGAAAAAAAAAACAACTCATTTTATTGAAAAAAAAAAAAAGGAAAAAAACTACATGCAGCATCTGTTAAAAGCGGGACAAAACAGTGGTCGAAGAAGAAGCACAAGTTTATTGCAGGTGTTCATACTTCCTTGTTGGGCCTTATGTTTATTGCAGGTGTTTAACCCTCTTTTGTTTCGTAAGGATAACTGGATCATAGCTTCATGATCGTTCTGATAAGATCATATGAACTTAAATTAGTTCAAGTGCTTAGTCCTCATGGTATTTATTACCACATCCAGATATATTAGCTGAACAATTGTTTGACTACAGCAACATCTCTGCCCCACCCTGCCTGGTTGAAATCTAGACTTGGAACCTTAAAGCATACCATGGTTAGCAATCGATGAGTTTGAGTCAAATTCATCAGGTTTAATATACAACAAACTTGACATCGAGGAGCGTAAGGATGTCGGACCAAAGCTTTACGAACCTTCGCTCCTACAACATAAAAATCTGTTCGTCAAGATATACCCGACTCAATCTCTCCGATGCTTAGAGAATTTTCAAAAACGAAAAGCGAGAGAGTGAGGAAAGAAAGAAAAGTATTCCCTAAATCATTCTTAATTTAGAGAATATTTTTCACTATGATTAATACTATAATGTCAAACCTTACGCAACTCATTATGTCGATAATCTTCAGGTTCGGATTCCGCATATTTCTTTATCGCTCAGATCAATCTATAGGTAGGGAGTGAGAGCAATTATCTACGACATACATCATTGCTTTGCGATGGCTATGATGGTGATGCAATGGAAGAAGTCTGTGTTCTTTGAAGTGGCCCTCTTCAAGTAACACATGCCTGCTGAAGTAAATAGTTCATGAAGGTGACAGAGAGCTCAACGAACGAAAGCATGGATGGCATCGTGAGGCAGCATCAAAAGGCACACACTATTTTGATGATCCATTTTCTTGCTTGCGTAGAGCTAAAAGAGACGGCCGGGCGCAATACGAGTCATTCATTCATGCGCCGAGTAGATTTATGCGAGAAGAAATAAATGAAGGAAGATAGGAGGAAAATAAATTACAACCCTTAAGACATAGCAGCGCAATTGATTCCAACAAAATGAAATCTATCAGATGGCAAGCAAATGGTTCTGCAATCATATAGAAAGAACGAAGCATCAGATGGTCCTTTCTGAAGCCATTTTATGTGTTTTTTTTTTTTGGTCTGAAACTCCACTTTATGCAGAGGAAGAATGAATCCAGTCATTCATGCAGACACCAAATCTGCAAATAAATGAAGAAAAGAGAAACAAAAGGCTACATATATTTTGTTGATCTCTCCAGGTCAAGAGAAACTTGTTGCTTGCCTGCCCTACACTGATCGAAGCACCGAAACATCTCTTCCAGTTCAAGTGCTGTTATGTTGACCTCTCGGCTCTTGAAGAGATGAACGAGATCGAGAACTTGATCCAAAGCAAACGACAAGCATTCGTATTATTGCCATCCTGAGAAAAGAGAGGTCAAACAGCCTTCCCACAGAAGCTCTTCTGTATTCCACATTTCAGAGAGGCAGCTCCATGTTCCCTAGTACACAGTCTTACGACTCCTCATGCACGGCTTTGATTGCGGTGAAAGCTACTCCATGACAAGCTCCCCATCTCCTCCTCCTCCCTGCGCTATTCCGATTTAAATGCCGCCACTGTGGCTGCTGCTCGTTCATACCTCGAACATCGAGTGTCGGCTGGGAGTGGTACCCTACGAGTGACATATGCTGCTCTGCTTCCTGTAGCCCAGGAGAACATAGGAACTGTTTGCATTTAGTGATGGCCATCGAGAAGAACTGTGGAGGCTTGTGCCTGTTTGCCACCGATCACTGTTCGTGGGCCTCCCTCCGGTGATGGTGAGGGGCCGTAAGACTCTGAAGCGCCTCTGCCACCCTCATAATTCCCACAGTGGCGTGTGTTGGGATCGGTAGAGTGCATGTAACCTTTGCCAGGCAAGTCCAGATGATATGGAAACAGGTGTCGTGAGCTTGCTGACATTATTGAAATGAATCCATGCAACTCAGTAATTGCTGTCGAAAGCGTACGGCAAAGATTAAACAAGAACAGGCAAAGGAAGGGGAAAGGTTTTAGAGGAGGATCATGTGAATCATATCAGGTGACGATATTCTCTTGCATTGATGAGAATGGGTCGGTCCGTCCACCATTGTTGACCTTTTGGATCTTGTAATCCTGGTCTTTTGTGACTAATATCTTCATCGTTGCGGAGGAGGTAAGATTCTGCAGGTAGATCCTCCCACCTCTCCTTCTTGTTCTCAGCATGTTTCATGCGCGGGTCATCATCATCATCATCATCTTCATCATCAACCACCTCTCCAGTAAACTTTTATTCCTTTTACTCTGACCTCTTCATATACGCATGGGTTCATAGAAATCCAAATGCTTCGATTTTGCACACAACATGCTAATTAATGACTCGAGTTTCTCCTTCACCACCATAGCTACTCGAGGACGGACGTGTCCCGACGAGCCACACTCGTATCCCATCATAGATCACCATCAAACGAGAGAACGACATGACATCCATGACATGGAAGCGAGAACGATGTGGAGGCAGATGCAAGCATCGCTTGGAGAAAAGCAATTAAATCTGTGAAATGATATCTTATTCGTCAACATTCCTAATCGCGCCAATGTTATAGTGTCACAAGCATCATGCCTAACTCATGATGTTGCATCAATGTAGTTTACTTACACGCCGAATGGCATTTGGGTTTACGAGATTTATGTTTTTTGTCCTGCATGACATGAGATGTAAAATCCCTCATTACAGGAGAGAGATATTCGTCTAAACAAAGATTAATTAGGCGAGACGCAAAAGAAATTAATCTGACTGACTGTTTAGCGTGGGGAGAGGAAAAGAGAAAGAAGATTAGCCACTTCAACCAGCATGGAAAGAGAGGGCCGCAGTGCTGTGGAAGAGACGCGAGCTAAGGGTTAGGCCGAGGTTGAGCTCCTCGGTGAGCAAAGCCGACCATGGGCGTGCCTACCGAAGCTAATGCCGGCAGTGAAAGCAACCTCTCCCCGTTCCAAAGTAATCCGTAGGGGACGAAGGGAAAGGCTTTCGACATGATATTATCATACAGTGTGTGATATATGGAGATAAAGCCACTGTTGTCTCTAATTATTTTGGGGTTCCTTTTTGTGGTGGACTTCCGTTTAGTGGTTCTATATAGGATGGATGGATGGATGGGTCACATACTTCCATCAACTGTAGAAAGGTCTTTTGTTCTTCCCATTTCCGAGATCACCACCTCCTTCCTCCTCCCCTCTTCTGCTTGGCTGGCAGCTATAATAGAGTCCAACCGTAGAAGAACTGCCTCAGAATTCCAAGCTCCAACCATGGCAGAAGACCCGTACACCAGCTGTTTCAAGGGATACTTCGACCGCTGCACGTTCCCCTCCACTTTTCCTTCTTCCCTTCCTGCAACCACACACAGCTTCTACGCTAACTTCACCAACTACGCCACCCCTCACTTCCAACCATCACCGCCGTCTCCTCCGCTGCGAGAAGCCCTTCCCCTCCTCAGTCTGAGTCCTACAAGGCACCACCGCCGGCAGCAGCGGCAGGAGGAGGGGGAGGACTCCTCCTGCAGTGCCTTCGAGGAGGCGGAAGGGGACGCTACGGTCGGCTACGAGAAGAAGAACATGGAGGAGGAGACCGTGAGCGTAGCCCTTCATATAGGCCTCCCAAGCCCCAGCGAAGCTGATCTCATCTCCAGGATCTCTTCTACTTCGGTGGATGATGACAAAGAGAGTGAAGAAGATGGTGGTGGTGGTGGTGGTGGTGGTGGTGGTGGTAGCGATGCTATTCCTTTGGGCCACCCTACTGTGGGGAAGCTCACAAGGGGTCAGTACTGGATTCCCACCCTTTCTCAGATCCTCATAGGCCCTACTCAGTTCTCCTGCCCTGTTTGCTGCAAGACCTTCAACAGATACAACAACATGCAAGTAAGCTTCTACTTAACCCATCCTCTCTCCCTCTCTCTCTCTCTTCGTAGAGCTCGATCCATCTAGTCTGAGTCAGACGGTGTGCTGCTTGCCTGCTTCCACGGCTGGAAGTGAGGCTGCGATCGGGGGGGGTACGTCTTCTTGGTGTACATGTGATGGAACAACACGAAGAAGGGAATGCGCACATACGCTGTTCGAGTAGTAGTAGTAGTACTTTTGGAGTTTGCGTGTAATGTTCCTTGGCAGCTGTGAGGCGGCACTGTAAAGGCCCTCGGCTCCTCCTCAACCCTTGTCTAAATCTTCTGCGGCGCAACACAGTACTGACTTCCCAGTCTTCGTGACACACTGCGCACTCGATCGCTCCACGCAGATGCGGCTATAGGCTGTGGTCATTGAAATCTGTCTGCCTTTGCAGATGCATATGTGGGGCCATGGGTCGCAGTACAGGAAGGGACCGGAGTCGCTGAGGGGGACGCAGCCGACGGCGATGCTGCGGCTTCCGTGCTACTGCTGCGCGCCCGGGTGCAGGAACAACATCGATCATCCGAGGTCGAGGCCGCTCAAGGACTTCCGGACCCTGCAAACCCACTACAAGCGGAAGCACGGGATCAAGCCGTTCATGTGCCGGAAATGCGGCAAGGCTTTCGCGGTGCGCGGCGACTGGCGCACCCACGAGAAGAACTGCGGCAAGCTGTGGTACTGCACCTGCGGCTCCGACTTCAAGCACAAGCGATCGCTCAAGGACCATATCAGGGCGTTCGGCAGCGGGCACGCGGCCTACGGCATCGACTGCTTCGACGAGGACGACGAGCCCTCGTCTGAGATCGAGCAAGACTGCGATCACCATCAGCAGCAGGTGCAGGTGCAGCAGCATACCCAGTCGGGGAACATGGGCTAGGCAAGAAGATGTTCCATCTCCATTTTCCTGAGCTCGATCCATGTAATTCTCTTCCTTATTGATCAAGCAGTAGACTCTTAAAGAACAAGGTGTTGATGCAGATCTTTATGTCCTTTCTGATCCATCGAGGTTACCTGTTTCTGAGTATGAACATATATGCTAAGTTGATCAAACCCAATGATCTTTAGGAACAAAAAAGACAGTAAATGGAAGGAAGAAAACAAGCTTAATTTGAACCTTGTTGATTTAGATTCTAACCTTCTCACTTAAAAATTGTCTACAATTCCATGCAGCTTGCTTTCAGCACAAAGAACAGCTTTTGTTTCAATTTTGTTTTCAGTATTTGTCCTGCCGTGGGGTTGACAAGGAATTGCTATGGGTGTCTGGTCTTCTTGATCTCTTCGTTGCACTCTCCACCTGGAATACTACCTACCCCCTTCGATGAGAAGTCCCATCGATACCCAGTCTCTTCCTATTACTTAAACATCTTGTGTTGTTCTACCGGTAGCTTCTTCTCCCCTTTTATTTGCTTTCCAGCTTCTCTCCACCCGGAGGAGGAAGAATTCTCAAGCTTTTTGCTGTTCTCGGTGTGCTTTAGAAGCTGGCTGGGCTAAAGCAGAAGCCGTACTCGGGGGGTCCTTAACCTCCCAAATGCATCCTTCCTTTGGTTCCTTGGTTCTTCCGTGATCAGTCATGTCTCTGCGGCAGCAGCGGCAGGAGATAACAGCACCAAACCTGCAGCAAAATCTGAGTCCCATAAGTGTAATCCTCAGTTAACTGAATGACTTTTCCAACCCCTGCAAGCACTCAGCTTTATTGGGTGGATATGATTTGGCTGATGGATGGAACATATACCATGAAATATTCAGCTCAAATGATTAGCTTGCTTTAAGGACGAGAGAGAGAGAGAGAAAGAGAATAATAAACGAGGTAAAAACTATAGAACATCGCATTTTATCTTTGAGACACGTAACCGTGAATGTGGAGTTGTGGAATGAGAGAGAGAGAGAGAGAGAAGAGAGAGGGAAGAAAAGGATGTTCGACAGGTCATATCAAACACAAGTCCTTTATGACTTTGGGGGACGGGGATGGAGTGCACTGTGTGGAGCGGTAATAGTCTCAAACCCCATAAAAATGACCTGACACAAACCTTCATACCTTCTTTTTGTCTTCTTCTGCTCGCACTTTTATCATTACACGTTCGTCCACACTGTTCGTAGCTGTTTTACAAATGGAATGTCATTCGTACATTTAGTGACATGATATGAAGTTGGGACGAAAGTGTTTTTTAACAGAAAGCATATATCATTGTCTTAATAGCAAAGAAAAACATTGTTTCGCATAAATTCTTTTTTTCAAACAGATAAATAAATTATGAAATCGAGGTTCTAACAAATAATAATAATAATAATAATATTAATGATAAATTATATTTTTTTTATTAATTAAACTAATTCACACCTTTAAAATAAGAACCAAAAACACCCGACAGTAGAGAAGATTACAAACATTACACAACATTCTAATACATCGTAAACTCGCAATCTACTCTTCGCCTGTGTAGAAAGATTCATGTAATAGCATAAAAGGAACTCATCGCTCGTTTGTGGTTAAATATTTAGAGTTTCAAGAACTTAGAAAAGACCTTAAGATCGCTTTTGCACCAGTTGTTAGGGTCCCTCGATTGGTTCCAAGCTTGAATATACTAAATATATCTTGAATCACATAACTTAAAATGCTTCGATTACCAATGGTCAACATGTTAAGTTTTACATATTAGTCCAATTCATTATCAGCTTTTAATATAGTTTTAATCTGATTATGATATATCATATCTACTTATTATATGATAAGAGTTCAAAATATTATTATTATTATATATTAAACATTACTTTGATAATATTTTATTGATTAAAAATTTAAAATCTCATCCGATATATTTTTAAAAATACTAACTTTAGCTTGATTGATAAGTTAAAAAGAGAGAGAGAAAGAGAGAGAGAGAGACACACACACAACTAGTGAAAGAAATCCTACCATCTTGACCTAACTGTATAAAGATTGCAAGATCAAGCGGGGAAATGGCTTAGAACATAGAGAGCCCATTGGAAGCCTAAAACAAACATGAACATGTCCCTTGATTTGATGGTGTTGTTCCTGTCGATTATTAACCAGACACTGGAGAGCGACGTCAGAACCGACCCCATCGCCATGCTATTGCTTTGAACTTCGAGCTTCACATGCATTACCATATAATAGCACGAATCACAATGTCCCCATGTACCAAGTTATTCATCCTCACTTCCTAAGATACGAAGAATTAAAACACTAACAATGCACATTCTGATTCTTACCAAGACATTATATACATTATATTACTCTAAAAAACAAAAGAATAAATCATTTTGTGAAACAACATATGGACCCTTACTTTCTTGGTTGGGATCAAAGAAAAAAAAAATATATATATATATATATAAATGAATTATAATCGAAATCATATCTTATCTTTAATGCTCCTTCCAGAGAGAGAGAGAGAGAGAGAGAGAGAGTCTTACCAGAGGCTTACCCAGATGGGGACAGCAGAACTCATTGTCTCCGGATGTCAGGTCGAAACCCCGAGGTCCCCCCCCCCCCCATCAACAGTGCCAACCATTGACATCTTGTGCATAATTTGGACATGTCAATGGGCTATTAAGAAGAGTAGACGACTTCACTATTGTTTTGACCTTGTGAACGCGACCATTCTCTCAGTCGACATCAGTGTTCATGCCATGTTCCTGTTCACATTCCGATACATGAGGGCAGCTCTGTCCCCTTGGAATGGAATCACGAGGTGTGGGAACGAGGGAGTCGGAGAGAGCCATGCATGCAGTTTCTCAACCATTGCTGTAGCGCTTGATGGATTTGTTCGCATTCCCAACCCCACTATCCCCTTGTCATTATAATCCATGAATTACTACCATTCAACGCAGAACAGCACCAAAGAATTGAAGTCTTCGTCCTTCTGTGGTGCTAAACAAGATCAGATATACTCCACAAGAAGAGGGAATAAGCAAAATATATATATATATATATATTGTTTCATTCAACCTAATTAGAAGGTCAGATCGAACATTTGATTAATCATAGACAGGCTAAAGATAATATTATTTTTTTTAAGAAAAATGTCATAAAGGTCTCCATCGAAGAGATCATATATTCAGGCGAAATATCAAAAATTAGAAACTTATAGTTTGCAAGCGATTGATATTAGCTGAATTGAAGAATTATAAAAGAACTACTACCGGTTGAAGTCATGAAAACTGACCATTTTATTTTTAGGAGATAACTTCGAGGACAATTTGATCAGATTAACATGTTTGCAGAAATTCAATAACGATATTAATGAGTCATAACTTGGCCAACATCGATCGCTGGTGTCACCTCAGTGGACTCACCAGCAAGTACATCGACAATCTGTATATGATCGTATGAGGTATATAAAGGGAGTCTAATTTACTGTTGGACTTCATTCGTACTCTTTTTAATTACCATTCTTCATCTCTTCTATATTTATTATTATGCATTTATAGTCCTTGCATTCTCCGACTCGAGATCTGATCGAAGCATCAAAGGGAAGATTTCGTTAGACCAATGTATGAACAAATAATTATTTGAACCAAAAAATAAAAAAATAAATAAAAACATATTTCAAAGGCTAATTCAGGTAGCACCAAGAAAAGCCGATCATTCCGCCACCGATACATCGTACCATCAAAAGAAAACAACGAAAAAGGAAAGAAAAGAAAAGAAAAAGAAAATTTCTTCCAAATCTTTAGAAGCCAAGGATGATGCTGTTGTTCTCCACCTATGATGACTTGGAAGTTGGTGTGCAATTTGGGTACGTACCTTTTGCTGGAGAGTAAGGTCAGTTTAGAAGCTTGAGGGAGAAGAAAGGAAGAGCATGTGACCAAAGATGCAAGGCAAAAAGTGTGGGGGCAAGCTTATGACAAAAAGAACATTTCTACTCTTCTTTCCTTCCCTTTTTCTCGTTGTTCTTCGGACCACGAGAAAAGACAAGCATTGACGTTCACGGCCACCCTCCTGCTCTCAGATCAAATCAGGGAATAATGCATGCCACCAAGATATATAGGGAATAAATTTTCATGTGTCTTATCTCTACAAAAAGCAACAAAACTAAAAAGTAAAAGACAGCACACATCTTTGAATGTAGTCTGTCTTCGGGTATCCAAGGAAAAAAACTACCGAGAAGATGGTAAAAGACCAAGCACGTTTCAACAAGTTGAATGGGCAAGCAGAAAGAAACAGGAGAGCCCCCGAATGGAACAAAATGGTGGGAAAACAGATGAAAATTCAACTAGGCTTTGGCATCGGAAACGAGAGAAAAGCTCAAAAAAAAAAAAAAAAAGGGCTCAACAATAATAATAATAGATGATTAACTATCATATCGTATTGGATCGCAACAAACTGTCTCAAATTACTAAATAGACAAGCAAAGAGTAGGATCAGAAACAATCAAGTGTTGTGTATATGCATGCATTTCCTATAAGCACACCATGATCTCGGAAGCAAGAGCTCGAAGAACTTTCATCTGTGAGAAGACAGACAGACAGACAGACAGACAGATGATGTGACAACCATAGGCCGATTCTGGCCCATTAACTATACACCAGTAACAGCCGAAGGATCGCATCAAATACACACAAACGACTACTTTCTTTCTTTTATGCATTCTCTACGGAGATGAACCAAAACAATCATGAAGCGGAGAGACTGTTTCCCAAAACTTGCTTCAGCCTCAGCTACTTATCGAACGATGATCAAGTTCGTCAACAAAAGTGTGAAGATTGTCAGCGGTCAAACAACAGACTTTGAACAGAGAAGGGGCTTTTACGTGACCACTCACTGTCAAACTCATTACGAGGGTACGATTTGCGGTGGAAATGATTCACGTAAGAGTAAGAGTCGAGAGGTGGTGGGTAAAAGTTGAAAGAAGTAAAGAAAGAAAGAAAGAAAAAGAGTGGGTGTGTGTGTGTTGTTATCTGCTTTCAAGGTGGAGCAGAGAGGGAGGAGGGGGGTTTGATGAGGTGCAGCCAAGAGTTACTGTGTGATCCGTACTCTGAAGCCTTCCTCAGAATTTGGAGTACAAGCATCAGAATCCCTTCACTTTGCCTTTTGTGTCCTCCCACTGGTCACCACCGCGACCCCCAGGACAAAAAGAACAAAGGACTCTGGGAGACCCATGACATCCCCAGACTACCACTATTCCTCTTTGCTCACTCTGTTCCAAGGCACAGCTGCAGGTATTGCTGATCGAGACTCGTGCCCTGGAAAGTAGTATCTCATTACAACGATTCACAGCCTTGTCCCAATCAGAGCCAGCGAGGATACAACATCAGACTGCACTGCAGTTGTTTTGTAAATAATCTCCCTATCAATCAATCAATCTACATGTTCTTAGCTTCCTCCTCCATGTTTCCATCATTTGCCAAACACCGGATGAATAAGAAGGATTAACTGACTTCCTCCGGTGCGGGTTTTATGACTTGACTGTTTATTAAGAAGACAGGCCATATTATTTTTATGACTTGACTATTAAGAACATTTAGACTAAAAGAAAGATCAAGCACCAGCAGGCCCCTCAAGTTCTGATGAAATACGGAGGTTAAACATTCTAGGAGAATCGCATTACCTTTCTGCAAGCAAACAGCAAGAAAGATAAAGCGCATGGAGACAGCGTGAGCAAGCACCTAGAATGCTTCAATTACCGAGCATTTAGAAGCCAGCAACAAATTGGCCCCTGCCCATAACTTTAGAAACCTTTCAAAGCCAGCCAGCTCTTTTTATCTGTGCCCATAACGAACTGTTTGCAGCGCCCCACCCCAGGCACAAGTGAAGAAATGGGTTGCGCAGCAGCTTTCTGTGGCTTTGAAGAGTCGTCAGTCAGTCTATATGATATAGGCTGGCATAAAATGTTAAAAGAGCCCCACGGTTCCCGATGAGTTATGACAAAATCAGTGATGTTTCTCCTTTAGCTGGTGAATGCCTTTTAGTTTTATTCTCTTCTTTGCTTTTAAATGTGGCCACTTGTGATCCCCACCACATCAAGATTGGTTACCTAACTAGCTAAAGGATCCGTGGCCGAAAGATCGGAAGAAATCAATCTCTGGAAGAAACTCCCACGCTCAGTATTGAATAAGCTCCCATAATCCTGTTGACCAACAGTTTGGATGAACGAGACTTTTTCCTGAATGTGATAAGAAGAGGACCATGAAACCTTTATAGATGGTTGATAGTTAAGCGAAACCATTTGTCATCCTTGACGTGCTGGCCAACTTCATTCACCGTCAATTAATTGATCATTTTCTAACGAGACAAATTAATCATGTCCTAACTAACAACAAATCTGATGTAACAAAAAAAAAAAAAATCAATGATAAAAAATAAACCTAAAACAAATAGTGAATACAAGATCCATATGATTGGACGCTACTTGTCTATATCCATAGAGAAACACTTAATTTTTCATCATGGGGTATAAACTACAAGTTATCTTGAGTTAATCAGAAATCAATTTCAAAGCCCATCGCACCCCTCTCACATAATCTCTCACCCTTTCTAAATCTCCTAGAGAGAAACCTTATTAAAAATGTTTTACCTACATGTCTTTTAGCAAAACCTAAAGATACATAGAGTATTTATATAAAAATCAATCCATAAATTCCTGGTTTCTTTCTTTTATATGAGAGTTTTCTTCCGACTTGAATTTCTTATCCTCTAAGGGCCTTAAAAATATAAATATACTTGTAAACCCTTTAAGAAACAACAGCTGTTTAGTGATAAGAGCTCCTAGCAGTTGCTTCAGCAACAGAGCATCAAGCTAGGGCTAAAGGAACCGACAATAAAATCTTCCCATTCAGTTCATGGCTAAATATTTACCCTCGAGTTTCATGATAAAACTATTTACGTTTCCTTCTCTTCAGGTCACTTTGATGAATTTTATGTGTTTTTAGAAAATAAATACAAAATGCAGTAAAACTTTCCGAGTTTGAATGTTGTCAGTCCAACTTAAGAGTTAGATATCATTACTTCAACAAGACAATGTATTTCTCCTCTTGTATCTTGTCATCCTTTTTCACAACTAGTTTTAAATCCACTCCCCCGGTTCATGAAATTTCAATAGTTTAAGCTTTCCACATATTCTATGTATCCTTCTGCTTACATTTTGATTGAGTTCATTGATATCCTTGATTTAAAACTCACTCGCTCAGCATATCAAGTAACTGATCTATAAACCATTGCCATAACAAAACTACCTCCAGATTCTCTGCTTTTTCAGGTAGTTTCAATTGCTGAAAATTCTTGAAATCATCTCTTCTGATCCATGGTAGCACCATGAGAGGACATCCTCATTATCAGCCACTCATTCATGTTAAGCTTCTCCGACAAATCTAACTAATAGTATTCAGAAAGAATCAAATGATTTTGCTAAAAGATTATATGATAATCGATTCTGTTAAAACTAAAAAAATGAAGGATTCAGAAAAAGAATTAATTAAGAAGTTGAACCAAAAAATGATGCATTACTAAACATAAAAAAGAGTATTTCAACATGATATTGACTTGAATCACCATTCGAGAAGTTTGTATCAAGGATAATTTTTCCACAAGTCAGGGGTTTAATACCCAATAAAGCGCCTCGTGTGTGTCCCACCTGTGTAACTAGTAATACATCTAAATGGAAGGAAAACGAGAAATATACATAAGCACACAAGCACATCTGCGTGCAAATATATCTTGATATTGGATATTAAAAGCAATTCCTATGCTGCTTATTCCTATGGAAGATTACCAGGCATAGTTGTATATAATGAGATCAATCCATATACTAAAAGAATACCAAGGACCAAAGTTGTAGAAGGTGGAAAGTGAACAAAACTATACAACCATAGTAATGCATGGAAATCTGGATGTATGTAAATGGTAGAGAGTTTTTTTTTTCAGTAACAGTATTGTAAGAGTTAAGCAAAAAAAAGATGATATTCCACTACTAAAGTGTGAAAGTGGGTCGGATGGATCGTCTGTTAGAGTTTGTTATGTTGTAGCTCTAAGGCCTAGCCTAGCTATCATTATAAATCGATCACATATCTGCATTTATATCAAAATTTTGTTAATTTAATTTTCTTAGACATGGATGAGAATATGAGTCAATATTCATATATGGGCCTCGATGTATGTAGCCATCGAACTAAAATATATGTGATAACTGTGATGGTTTTGAAGGGCCACGAACAGATCATTCATGGAGGTGTTCCATGCATTTTGACAGAAGTCATCACTCCACCAGTCAACATAGAAGCAAATATACAAAAGTATATATAATTCAATACTGAGTACTTCTTTTCTTGCCAACTTTTACTGATATGAAGAGATTAGAAAACTGATTCAAGTAATCCTTCAAGAATCTTAAAAACTAGACTGCAGCTGCACCAGTCCAGACGATCATGCCAAAGAGATTAAATTTAATGACCGACCAAAATTGTAGAAGAAAAAACCTGACAACCATTAATTTTTGAAGATTCTTTCGGTTCTCAGATTTTTGCCTACATCTTATTTTTTGTTGAAAAATGGATTTAAGTTGGATTCTGTTGTCCCAAAAGGTCCAAGTGAACTTTAAATGGAGATATAGAATGGGGCATGTAACAAATAGCTGAAGTTTAATTTACTTTGAAGCATTAATTAGAGCCAGATTAGAAAATGGAGAAGGCACCGAGGCTTGGATAAAAGGCATGGAGGGCAACAAAGATGAAGAAATAAATAGCTGAATCTCACCCAACTAAGAAGAGGATATTCATTTGAAGGTTTCGATGTCAAAGGAGATGCAGATAATGAAAGACCAACTTAAAGATGGCACAATGGATGAGAATTTGCATGACAGGTATCTCATAAACAAGTTAGTATCATCTATTGAGTTTATGTTGGATAACTGATTACTGTAAAATTATGCATATCTCATCATGCACAATAATGAATGTTGCACCTATTAACTAATTTTCCAGATCTGTCAAATCAATCAGTATCTACTCCCAAAGTGCAATTCTGATCACTCGAAGAAAATCTTAGTCCAAATAATGATCCCATATTACCAAATTCTAATATGCTAATCTGCTGAAGACCTTGGTAGAAATAAAAAGAATCAGGCGATTTACAGAGCAAGCAAAACTACAGGAAGAGATGTACTAAAACAAAGACTGCTCCACAGCCTTGAAAACTTAATCTTGATCTTGCTTTAACAGAATAAAGAAACTGAATATATAATATACCTGCAGTTGTGTGGGAATGGCAGCACGCATGAGCTCAGTAGCTCCAAGAGTTAAAGTTCATGCACTTATACACTGTTGAAATCAATGCCTAACAAGGTCGAGTTCTAATGTAGGACATAAGAAATCAACACAATCATGCTTCGGCAGTATAGATGACATGGCACACTCAGATGCTTTGGTTAAAAAAGCAATTCTGATCTTTCTTCCTCCAACAAGATACGATTAGCGGCAATGATTATTCATTCAAGTAAAAGAAAAAAAATGAAGACCATCAGACACTCTGACGATTTTCAACTAGTTCGGATGTTGAGTTCGATCTAATGCTCATAGGACATCACAAATAAGAAAAAGATCTGACCAACAATTCCAGGTGAAACCTTGGTGTCATATACATAGATCCCATATGAGCACCTGTATCCCAACATTACATATATATATATATATGCTAAATCTTGTTTTGAACTAACACGAAACCTCGAATGACCAGTTCGAGTGACTCCCGTTGCTATATAATGCAGATAAAATACCAACCGAGATTGCGGCAATACGAACTTAGTTGAGTTCTGTCTCGGAAGTTTCAGAGGAAAAAGAAACAGTTCGGATAGATCTGACGATCCAAGTTTAGGTTATATTCCAGAAATTATTTGGTAGTGTGTGCATATATAAGATCAGATGCATCAATAGACGATCAAATCAAGAACTAACTTCACGTACCGATCTAGGCGCTCAATCGATCCACCATGGAAAGCGCGACGGCGACGAGCACTTCCGCGCCCATCGAGAACGAACCCTAGGCGTCTCCACGAGAAGAGAAGGGCTCCTTGATGAACGAAGCGGACAAGAAAAGGAATCGACGAAGGCAAGAGTATATATAAGGAATCATTTTTCAATATCGCCCTTTTAGTTTTGTTATTTACATATTAACGTTTCGAATTTGTCCTTAAAACAGAAGTACATTTGCAAAGATACCCTTCGATATACAGCCATTCAAACTAATTAGGGCTTCGACAATTTGGGATGCATAATTTTGTAAATTTAAAAGGGCATTTTCTGAGAAAACAATAAATTTATTATCATCATTTTGTCAAACTACAATAAATATTAAATGAGATGTTGGGGACGTATGGCAAATTGAAGATATGTGGAGGGCTTAAGTATAATATGTCCCATGAAACTTGAAATGGTCATAAAGGCCCATGTCTATTTCTCACTGACACAGTAATTTTCCTATTTACCCTTATTGTTTTAAGATTAGCATATATATCCACATGCATATATATATAGTTAGTCACCGTTAGCTATCATAATTTAGCTTTTAGTTGAAGCTCTAATTAATATTAATTGACTTAAAATCTCATTATGATCCTAGAAAAAAAATATTAGGAGTATTTTGTATTTGTATTTTTATATAATTTTTAACACTAACAAGATAATGATAATAAGTGTTAGAAGTGATTAGTTTAGGGTTTTTTTTTTTTATGGATATCAACTTTGATGACATCCAAAAAGAATAATAATATTTGGAGGAATATATATTATATTAAAATTTTCAATAGCAAAAATATTTATTTTCAAATTTTACAATTATATAATAGATAACTTCTTATTGTAAGATAAGTTTAATGATAATTATTATTTTTCATGATTATGAGCATAATAATTATTAGATTTTTTTTGTTTGGGTTAACTGGCCTATCAATTTTGTTTAACCTAAATTAAATCAAGTACTAAGTCGACTCTCAACTTCATTAAACCTAAAATATTAATCAAAATATTTAAGTCAAAATTGATAATAATATAATCATAAGTCAATCTTAATCTTATTCATTTTTGAATCGGGACTAATTGAGATATTACAGTTTTTCTTTCCTCAATGGCTCGTTAAGGCTTAGGTTAAACTTTAGCATACTACATATAAGGCGTAACCCAATGATAACTTAACGGCGAGTCCTTTGATTCTTAACCTAAACTATTTATTAAAATATTTAAGTTAAAATTAATAATAATACACTAATCATATTTTTTAGATTAATTTTAATCTTACTCGTTTTAATGTAAAATTAATTAAAATATTATATTTTCACTTCCAACATCAAATCAATTATGCTTGTTGTTTTGATTAATTTAAACAGAGAAAATGTTCCATAAATGCACTGAACACAAATCAAAGCCTTTTAATAGCACAAGATGTGTACCAATTGATAGATTGATAATAATTCTTAGAAAACTAAAGAAATTATCATATATATCTGTCATGATGAGTTAAGTTTATGTTTTTAAGTATTAACTAGCTTAATCGGTGAAAATTTAACTTTTTATAATTTATTGCGTGGTCATAAATTCGAATCCCGCTGGCATCAGCCAAAAAGAAAAACTTACTTTTTACGAATAATATAATCGCAATTCAAAGTTATATCTACTCCAATCATGAATATGATATTTTTATTTATAAGATAAGATTATGCATATTTTATGGAAAGTTCTACATATCAAATTAAACTTTCACTATCAAAATATATGTAGACAGCTAATAAATATAATTATAGTTAGTAGTCGCCATGCTCTCCAAACCGAACGTTGGATTATATAGTTGGAGAATGTCAACCCACATATCCATCCTCTAAAGAAGTAAACAACTCCAATTTCCCATCGTATCGCAGTACGGTCAAACGAAAGTCAAAATTCTCATTCAGAAAGTGAGTACAGTAAGAATGCATCGTAAAAGTCAATTCTCGATGGATTAAGTCTAAACCCCATTGTTTTTGAGGAGTTTTATTGGTTTACTCGTGATTTTTGAGAAGACATTATTGTAGTTAAAACATTGTATACGGATTTAAGAGTCCTCTAAGATAAGAGAGACAAAAAATTAGGGCTTCAACACCGATGTGAGAGATGAATAGCCTTCGATCATTGTTTTACCCTTTTATTATGCCTTTAATTTTAGTTTATTTTTCTAAATTTCAATACCATCATATGATACACTTGATATTCAAAATTGACCTTGAATAATAAGGTGAGATTAATATCTTTTTGTCATATTTATTATTTTGAAAATTGGTTGTTGGTCATATTTATTATTATTATTATTATTATTTATTAGCATCTCTTACCTCTCATTCAGCTAGTACTGCGACATTGTACTTTCATGTTGTACTACGAAATAAAAAGTCAACGCAGAGGATCTTTGCAATTATCCATGTCAAGCTGGCCATTCTAATCACTCTTCCATCTCTCTCCAGCTTTTTCTTTCTTTACATATATTCTATGACTTCACTCTTAATTCTATATTGGCATTGCGATTTGGGTTAATTGGGCTGAGTTAGTGTCGTATTCTCCGCAACAAAGCTCGACCTGAGTTGACCTCTCTGGTCAACTCCCTTAATAAACACAAAAAAATGTCAAGAATTAGATTCCGAAACACTTTCCACGCGAAAACTGTTTTAGAAAACAAAAACCAGATGTGCAATAGCAGCGGACTTTCCCTATAAAGCGCCACCCCTGCACCAATAGTCTCGTCTCCTATCTCAAGCCTGCACGAGCCGAGAGAGAGAGAGAGAGAGAGAGAGGTGACTGCGGGCGGGAACAGGGCACCCCATCCATGGAGACGAAGACCCTCGCCTGCGTCGCCATCGTCGCCGCTGCCTCCGCCACGGCAGCGCTGGCCCACGAAGGCCACCACCACGGCGCCCCTGAGGCAGCGCCTCCGCCCCCGACGGGCGGCGCGTTCGCGCCCGTCCCTGCTCTGGCGGCCCTCGTCGGGGCGTCCCTCCTCTCCTTCGTGGCCTCCTACTTCAACTAAAGCTGAACAGTCTGTTGATCTCCTTTTCTGTAGTCTTTCATGTCTGGCTTGCGTCGTTCTCGGTTTGCTTGCTGTTGTTTGGGTTGCGTTCTGTCGTTGTGTGTTATTTCATGCAATCATGTTGAATAAATACATCCTTTCTTCATGCGTACAAGTTCAGAATCAGGCAACAAAGGAGTGCAGAGAGAGAGAGAGAGAGAGAGAGAGAGAGAGTGAAGCACTCGTGAGAAGAAAGAGGAAGGTGGATAACAATGTATTATTGGCCCAGTACGGCCCAACATGATGAACATGACGCGTAAACTCGAACAAGAACTAATACACTAACCAATCGGATAATTAATAGAATTAGTATTCTGACTTAATCAGACTACCTAAACATTATTTTAATCAATATTTTAAATCTTGATTATATCAAATTTGGTAATATATCAGACTAATGGATATCGATTTACCGGTTGGTGTATTCATCCGTATTGATGGGAAAAAAAGAAAGAAAATTAGATACCAATCATATGGTGATTTTATTTATCTATTATCTGTATCAATCATAATATGACTTAAGAAAAATAAAAACCAATAATTTATTATTTTGTTGAATCTAATTATTTTTTGGGTTATCCGAATTACATGGTGGAGCCCTCATTTGCACGACCTTTAAACTTGGGCTACTTTCTCTAGGCAAACAGGACGGGTCGCTTTTCCATTGGTTGCGATCGCTGAACGCATGGGTCCCGCGGGTCTCCGCCACTGGAGAACGCTGCTTCGCTGATGGGTGGCTCGGCCAAGACAGGTAGGCTGCGCCAGCTTTAAAGCTGGCCTACTTCGTACGCCCATAGAGAGGTGTATGCGACGCGGTGGGCGACGCCGTCGCTACGCAGCAAACTTCGGTCGGCCGATGCGGCCGCGCGCATAGAGGCTCCTGTGCGGAGCATTCGAAGATAAGAACGGCGAAGAAGGGGGCGTCTCATGTACGCAACGATGGCCAGCGAAGCAATAAATACCTCCTGCCCTCGGCTCTTCTGTCCTTTCCAATTCTGGTCTCTCTCACCTTAACTCTCCTTTTGGAGCCCTCGATTCCACGATTCCGAGGCGATTTCCGGCCGCTGAAGGTTAGGACTTCGATTCCCTGCCCCTTTATCTGCACTGGTTTGATGGTTAATTACGTATTCAATTCGTCCGGTGGAGGATCTGCGTTTCGTTTGCTTACAAGCCTTCTGTTTTCGTCTCTGTGCAGGGATCGTCGAGCGTTTTGATTGGCGGAGATCGCCGCGGGCGAATCGCGAAGAGGGCTGATCCCAAAAGGTACTTTTTTTTCCCCCCTTATTGTTCGAGGTTTTAATCTTTTGGCTGAAATGAATTGTTTCTTTTAATCTTTGGGGTATCTTTTTGATTGTTCATCACGAAGAAGGACTTCGAATCGATGGAAGAAGGATGATTCCGCGCTCGTGAACTTTTCCTGGATGCTCATTTTTCCTAGAGATGCCTTCCTAGACTCTGATCTTTGGATCTGCAAACAAGAAATACAAGAGATTCCCAATAATTGATTTCCACTCCGTTAAATATGAAAAAGATGTGAATTTGACTTGTGTAATCTGTCCCTTTTTGTTAGTTCAGCTGTTCGCGAGGAGTTTGGGAATTGATTTGAGGGTATAACCAGCGGTTGCTGTGGGCTTCTGTTCTTCGTGCTATATATCAATTTTTTCTTATCCCAAGCAAAATTGTCGAGAGCTTAGGAACAAAGTATTTATTTGTTAGTGTAATCTTCTTCCGGAGCAAAGTTGTGCTCTTTTTTGTTTTTTTTTTGGTGTGCGAAGGTTAGACTGGGGTTATGGGTTGCGCGAATCTAATAGAGTTCTTAGATATATTACTTATTAGATCTTAATCAAGATGTAAAAGATCTTTCCTATTCTCGACCTATGCTTCTGTGATGCAGGAGAGTTTGCAATGGAGCACGATGAGACCGGATGCCAAGCACGTGAAGGACCAATCCTTTGCATCAACAACTGTGGATTCTTCGGAAGTGCCGCAACCATGAACTTGTGCTCCAAGTGCCACAAGGACATGATTCTCAAGCAGGAACAGGCCAAGATGGCGGCATCCTCGATCGACAGCCTCGTGAATGGCAATGGCAATGGCAATGGAAAAGAGCCCGTCGTTTCGGGTAATGCTGTTGTTGCTGTTGGCTCCATGGAGCCGAAAGTGATTTCAGCACAGTCATCCGATGCTTTAGCCTCAAACGAGGCCGGAGAGGCGAAGGCGAAGGAGGGTCCAAACAGGTGTGGCACCTGCAGGAAACGCGTTGGTCTGACTGGTTTCAGTTGTCGGTGTGGGAACCTTTTCTGTGCTGTGCACCGCTACTCGGATAAGCACGACTGCCAATTCGACTACCGAAAGGCGGCCCAGGATGCAATTGCCAAAGCAAACCCTGTCATTAAGGCCGAAAAGCTTGATAAGATCTAGAGATATGGGTTAAAGGTTAATGAACTCTGTTGCAATGATCTCCACGTTATCATCATGCCTTTTCTTTCGGTTGGCTGGATGTTGGTGTCCTTTGATCCTATATATATGGCTGGAGGAATGATGCATGGGGCATCCTTGCAGCCTCTCAAGAACCTCTATCTTGTTGATTGGAAAAGGTTTGCAATGTTGGATCTGGTGTGTAATCTTTAATTTGTGCTGGTTTGCATGGTGGATGAGTACAACGTTATGCTTTAGTTAGGGTTTGTGACTTAGTTTCATGGTTATTATGTTACAGTCTATCGATCCTGGTAATAATCAGATAGTGCATGGAAATATGCCCAATCTTTTGTTCCATCTTATAGCAAGTAAAGACTGCCTGTTCTGTTAATATGCAGATCACTCACTGCTTGTCATCCTCTATCGACAGCAAGGTAGTGTGGTTTTCCAGGGAAGACAGGATATTATCGAACCATCTGTTTACTCGTTCTGTATTGCAGTTTTACTGTAATGCTTTTCTGCTTGTTTGTGCATGTTACTGCTGCATGGTGCTGAAGAAGTCTGCATTATCATGTACAGCTTTATCTTCTATAAATGTGCCTGTCGATGTTGAGGTCATTAATTTGTCAATGGCAGATGTGGCCCTCTTGTATTGAACATATACATTCTTTTGGTTTGCTGATATACTCCACAAGGTAATAGATAGTTCATCAGAATTTGTTAACAAGATTCATGGTCTCTTGGTGCCCATTTCACTGTTGTTTCGTTACTCTTGTTGGTCTCACTATTGTCAGAATGAGATGTGGACAAGATGTGTGCATGTATCTTGTCTTTTCTCTGCCTAATGCACTGAGTTCTTGACCAAAGTTATATGCAGCTGCTGTAGGTGTCTCTAATTTTCCCCTGGAAGGGGGCGAGTACTTTGTGATGGCTTTTAGATGGTCCATAACGAATAGCTTCAGCTTTTCGTTGCTTCCCACAAATAACTAATTTGATGCAGTTCCTGCAGAAGACGTGATTCTTTTGGCTTCGATTGGATCCATAAATCATACACAGCTTCCCAATCTCTCAAAAACCCTCGTGTACTTTGCTAAACAGAATGTCTACTAAGCTTTGTTGCCAACTTCAGCTGCCACACGCTAACTAATAGGATCTGTTGTAAGCTAAAAGAACAGCAAAATTACCTGTGCCAAAAGGAAGAACATCTGGTGGAAGAACTGAGCCTGAATGAATTGTGCATCGTAGCACGGATTGCCACAGCTGCAGTTGCAAAGTAGATTACAATATAAATTTCGATTCACACATCTTTAGTGATTGAGAATGTAGGAAAATAGAGTTGCTGCTCTTCGTGCCTCAACACATTCACTCACCTTCCAAATACCAACTGTGTGTGAAGTTACAAGACAAAAAGAGAAAGCCATCCTGCCATACTCTGGTTTACTTCTCCACATCCTGCCAAAATAAAGTTGTATCATTGAACTAAGGAGATCCACTTTCTTTTTCTGTATTCAGTCACAGAAATGGATTCAACACTTTTGAGAATAATATTCTGGTTTACTTCTCCACATCCTTCTGAAAAAACAGATAGCAAGACGTCAGAGTGTATTAGATTTAGGCCCCTTTTTTTTGTCAGAGATACATATAACGCAACTATACGGCATTTGGATTCTAAACAGACAACCTTACCTTATAATTATGAATTGACAGAAGCCCAATGAATACATGAGGCAGTAAAGCCAATGATAGCTTATAGCCAGGAGGCAGAGCCCACATGAATTCCATTTGCTTATCTGTATGGCTTCAGCAGTAAACCAACGTGCAGAACATCCGTTAGAGGATATAAATCCTGAAAAGGAAGATTCGGTAATGCTAGTTCCAATGATATAGAAAAGTAGAATAATTGCTTAATCACCAGTAGTCTCTACAGGTACAAGTCCCTCTGACAATCAGGTGGAATCGGTTGCTATCCCTCAGAGATATATCTCTTGCATATACCTTTGACACATACTTGGCAAAATTGTGACAATCAACGCAGATTCGAAGGTTCTTTGTAATACGAATCAACTTGCAAGGGGTAATGCCCATCAACCCAAAAGCTATTGCCAGTTTCTCACTATGCCCAAGCAGCATGCTTTCCTTCTGCTCATCATCCACATCATGCAATACACAGCTAAGGTCTGGAACATAACCTGCTTCTTTGATCCTTTCATATAGCTCCATAATCTTGGCATTTATCTGTTCCCTCTGGGGATGCGACCGATCACTGGAATAGAAAGTATGCATGGTTTTGTCAAGATTGATCCAACTTCTGCCTGGTTCTTTTGTCACTGTCCTCTCTTTCATCAATTCCCTGACTCTGGCGACATCTTGCCATCTTCCGGCAGCAGCATAAATATTAGAGAGTATCACAAAGTTCCCTGAATTTTCTGGCTCAATATCGAGAAGCTTTTGAGCAACAAATTCTCCGATGGAAACATTAGCATGAACTCTACATGCACCCAGAAGAGAACCCCACATGGCTGTGGTTGGTTCAAAGGGCATGCACTTCATTAAGTCCAAAGCCTTCTCTATTCTCCCAGCACGTCCGAGTAGATCTATGACGCATCCATAGTGCCCTATATCTGGTTTCATCCTTTGACCATTAACCATAAAGTCAAAAAAATCTAAACCCTCATCAACCAATCCACCGTGACTGCACCCAGACAGGACAGCCATAAAAGAAACACCATCAGGCCTCACCTCTTGGACCATGGACTTAAAGAGATGAACAACCTCACTCCCTAAACCATGCTTACCATATCCTGCAAGCATTGCATTCCAACTTATCACAGATCTCTCAAGCATGTTGTCAAAGATTTTTCTTGAATATCTTAAGCTACCACACTTGGAATACATGTCAATCAGAGAGTTTTGCAAGACAACATAAAATGGAAGTTCACATCTGATTACCAAACCATGCACTTGTCGACCATAATCCAAAGCAGCAAGTCCAGAGAGTGCATTTAAAAGACACGAAAAGGTAACGTAGTTGCATTCCATTCCCTCTTTATGTAGTAATTTGAACACTTCCAAGGCTTCCACATCAAGACCCAACTGGGCATATCCAGAGATAATGGCAGTACAAGAAACAACATCCCTGTCAGGCAACATGTCAAAGACTCTCCGAGCATCCTCGATTTCGCTGGCCTTTGCATACATGTCAAGCAGTGAACTCCCAACAAACATATGAGAGTCAAAGTTGGTCTTGAGTGCTAGGGAATGAATCTGCCTGCCATGTTTAGGCCCAAAAGGACCAGTACAAGAAGTGAGCACCGTAGCCAAAGTGTATTCATCTGGCAATTGACCTGTGAATTCATGCCATGGGATAAAGATTCAATATAGCAGCATCTGATGTATTTTGACTCTAGTCATTTGGATTTTCCCAGTTCTTCTATCCTTATTTTGGGAATAAGTCAGAAGTAGTGTTGATGCTCTGTAAGCTACAAAGCAACACAAGATTATGGTTTTTACTAAAGAGATCAACCGGGAATTGGTGCAGTGTTTGATTCCGCTCTTCACCTTGAAAAGGTTCTTGGTACAAATCTCCATCAAGGTACTGCCTTAAGCATTTGAGGTAGTTAATTCTTTTGGTACACAGGAATATAGTACTACATCACCAATTATTCCCTCTGTGATTCTAAAAGAAAAAGGTACTTACGAAAGAGAAGAAAACCATATCTTCTCTACGCTTTATATCACAACAAATCATTGTGTCCTGAAGAGCTTTTGATATTATGTCTAAAGAATGATATCATATATAAGATGGTAATTTAAATGTTCTCACTGAGCTGTTCCCTAAATCTTGATAGATTCATATGGAAATCAACTTAAACATTGTAAGCTACTTAGAAGATAGGAAACTGATGCAGCTGCAATTTCCCTCTTTATCTGTTATGAGTTATAGACACAAATTATTATAAACAAAAATAGGTCCATTTACAACTAACGGATTTTACTATCACTAATATAAACAACTTTGATATAAGATGATGTGTAAAATCATTTATGAGAACATGTAATAGCTGTTCATTTGAACAGATCAAGCATCGCACCCAAATACTTGTTTTTTAAAGTAGTAATAACTCAAACTTGTAAAGCTTGTCAAGAACATCAAGCTCTTGAGTCTGTGGAACATGTTCCTTCTCTATGTTATCCTGCCATAAATGTGTTGAATGGTTCAGGTGATAGATACCTAGATGATTGGAATTACCCAAACTGAAGATTCATATATAATTATGATGCAATAGAAAGTAACAATATTCAGCTTTACCGGCTTCCATCATCTTAACAAACAGCTCCAAGGCCTCAGCGCGGTGACCCTTCTGAGAATATCCTGAGATCATGGCGGTCCACGAGACAACGTTCCTTTCAGGCATTGCCTCGAGCATGTGGCGAGCGTCGTTCAAGGAGTCGCACTTCACATACATGATGAGAAGCCGGGTGGCGAGGTACACGGAAGGGAGGTACTGGGACTTGATCATGTGGGCGTGGACCAATTGGCCCTCTAGGAAGGCCCTTCGGTCGATGCACGCGGTCAGGAGGGCGTCGTACCCGTGGAACCTGACCTCGGTGCCGAGCGTAGCCATTCCCGACAGCGCCTCGTGGAGTCGACCTTGGAGGCAGAGGGTTTTGAGGTTTGAATCTGGCGGGAGCGGCGACGGGCTCGTTTGGCAGGAGAGTTGGCGAGGGCGGTCGCTGTCTTTGAAGTGGATACGGCGGAGCAGGAAAACGCGGCTTCGACCGTGCATTTAGAAGAAACCGGAAGTGCTCGAAATGAAAATATAGACATTAAACGGGCTGAAGTGTATATATATCGTACATGTGCGCTGATCGCCGAAACCAGATCGGTACGCAAATCCTAAAGCATTTCGGACGGATACGATGGTGGGAAGGGACGAGAATACCCTTCTATCCTGTTTAATGTGGTTCCGATGATCCTGGCGTTGACTTGGCTTGCCGTGTCAGCGAAGACCAAGTCAACCGCACGAGGCATGAGCACAGTCAGGACCACTTGTGATGTGATGCGATGCGATGGTTGACTTTTGGTTATAATTGGCTTGAGCTACGATCGGTGTGAAAAATGTCCATAATGTGAGTCATATAATAAAACGAAGCCTTCGACCACAGCAATTCGGCAACCAAGAAGCAAAATAGATCCCTGTCCCTTCAAAATTTAATATAATATTTTTGACCTTATATATATATATATATATAGATTGTAGGTTATTAAGTGGTCAACAGCATTCTTTAAATCGTTGGTTGGTATAGGGCGCTTTAATTTTCGCATGATAACGGGAACGGAGGAAGATGAAACGGGTTACAGCACGAGGCAAATGAGACTGTTTCCTGGAATCGGACTTCGGCACCCCCTTGCCGGGTTACCCACACAACCCCACGGACTTCTATGTCTGGCTTCAGGGTCCCACATGAGAAAGCCCAAAGAAAAGACAGGTACATGTGGGTACTATTGAATGAGTGGCCAAAAAATGGATTGCTCGTCTAAGAACGGCCCCGTTTCCGTAACAGTAGCACACCATCGACGGCCACCTTCTCTCTCTCGATCTCGATCTCCACCCCTTACCACCCCCCCACACCCCCCCACCCAAACCCAGACCTAACTGATTCCGTTTCCTGGTTTGTTTGGCGCCTGAAGAGAGAATCATAATTTATATTGGTAGATCGAGAGAGATTCTTCTCTTCTTCGTCGTCCTCGTTCTCGTCTTCTTCTATCCGATCTCTCCTCTTCTGCTTTTGCCTCGTCGTGGTGGCGGTCGTCGTCGTCGTCGTCGCTGCGATCCGTTCACCCTTGATTGATTGATTGATTGATTCCGTTTGGACCAAGATTGAGATCGAGATCGATAGAGAGAGACAGAGAGGATGTCTTCGGGGAATAGCAGGTACGGGGAGTTCAACCAGAGGATCGACTACGTGTTCAAGGTGGTGCTGATCGGGGACTCCGCGGTGGGCAAGTCTCAGCTGCTCGCCCGCTTCGCCCGCAACGAGTTCAGCGTCGACTCCAAGGCCACCATCGGCGTCGAGTTCCAGACACGCACCCTCAACATCGACGACAAGACCATCAAGGCCCAGATCTGGGACACCGCCGGCCAGGAGAGGTTGTCTCTAATTAATTTCATCGCTTTAAACTTCCTTTTCGTTATGTTCTTTCTCGTGTTATTTGGGTCCTGATTTGGTTGATTAAGATGATGTTTCCTGTATCCTTTTTCATTATGCATTTTATCGTTTGAGAGAGCAGGTTATTTCCTTTCAATAATTAATTAAATTTCAATTTAGATCCATCCTTATTTATTGGGTGTCCTTTAAAATTTAGGGACGTTGCATCAGATGCTGATTAGTGTACCGGATGTTGAGGAAATGTAATGCTTGTTGATACAAGTTCCATTGATTCTGAACATCCTGTTCACTCTTTCAAGGGCTATTTTCAACATGGTTGAATTTGGTTTTGATGTTTTATGAAGATCTTTCTTTGAGTGTATTCTTGTTGTTGTCATATCCATTGCAGTTTTACTTGTCACTTTCGCTTTGATTTTCAATCAGATGAAGAGGAAGAATAGGATAGATTCAAGAATTTAAGTAAAAACTTATTTGGAGGAATTCAACAGAAGACATATCAGAGCGTAGAATAAAAATCCTTAATAGAAAACAAAGGTCAACTGCCAATTAGTCCATTGTAGGACTTTCATCGATTCAAACTGGAATCAAAATTCTGACTGCCATCTATATACATTCAAACACAACTAGAAGAAAATGCATGCATAGTCTCAGTTTAGTTCAGAAATCATTACCTGCAACAGAGACTAATAATTCAACAGCTATTTTGCACCATCAAACAGTGCTTGTTGGCTTGATTGAGGGTTGTAATAAGACATTAGTCTAGCCCTTCCTTCCGCTTCAATAATGTTCCAAAGAAATCACAGTGGCACAGGTGATTTTTGACATTTATATTTTACCCATTCCTCTGTAGAAATAAGTTTGTCTAAAGATTTTTTATCCTACATGTGGAGATCCAATGTACTTTGGCTTTTTACAACTGATGTTGTGGTTAATACATCCGAAATGTATTAACAAAATTTTAAGTGTCAATAATAGAATGACTTTGAAAAATGTAGGTAGGTTGCATATTAATTTCTTGTTTAACAGTTAGTAACAAAAAGTGAACTATATAGTGCTTTAGAAATATAGTTTTGAATTTGGCACAATTGATACTATTCCATTTTTAGCTGTGCCAGGACATAGCTATTGACACTTCACTGGCACATTAGTATACTTCGAGCTGTGACATAGTTATCCCAACTACACAGATAAGTGCTTCCTCTATCTTCATGTCAACTTCCCCTGGATTTTATATATGCTTTTAAGTCTTTAGAAGTTTGGTGTATGAGAGATAGGTTCAAGAGCCATGACAGCCAATTATTATTGAGGAATGAAATGAGTGCAATCATAAAAGACAGTGCTTCATGCTAGGTGATCATGTTTGCTGCGTTATGGTTTGAGATAAAAGGTAATGGGATGAAGGATGATTGATATCTTGCTCAGCATTACTAATGATCTAAGTGTATTCCACTGAGAATTGGGATTCTCTTACATTTTTCACTCAGTTTCATTTTAGTATAGAAGTGCTGGATTTTTTTAATTATATATGTGTATCTGGTATAGATGATTTATCTGTTAATTTTGTTGAGTCCAAACCATTATTAGATCCTTATAAGTTAATTTTAGTCTTAACCTATTTTTAATATTAGACTAACTAGGTGTTACACTTATCTGAGTTACACTTTATGATGTCCCTAATGCTTGCCCTCCATTTGGTTATTGCATTCTGAATGTCATGTCTACTTGGGGAAAATTGAATAGCCGTACCGACAAACAATTTTGTTTTCTGGTCCTTTAGTAGACTAGTTGTTTGGTGCAAAGTAAAAATCTATACCTTTACATTAGTAAAATGTATGCACCATAAATTCGAGATGGCTCTGATTTGACTTTAATAATTTATTCTTTGCCTAATTATAGATATGGTTGAATCTATGTGAATAAGATTCCACCTAAGTCTACCATAATAAATGCATTTTGCTTTGGAGCTCCTTATTGAATAATGGAAATGAACTTTATACGATACTCTACCAAGATTTTTGTTATAGAAGTAACTTGGGCTATTGTCATATTTGGAAATATGCGGCTGGAGAATTACCTGGAATATAAAATGTTTCCAAGAGATGGTCCAGACATATTTATGAGATCGGAACAACTATATAATGACAATTTGCCCTTGCTACTTTTCATTAGCTGGAGTAAACCAAGGTAGTACTTATATCGCTTAAACTTGTTTCGATCACTTTTGGAATAGTCATTTCTCTTGTGAAATCCTTGCCTTTGAGGTGGGTGATATATGATCTTCTACCCTTGCCAAATATTAACTTTAATTTATGTACCACCTTCAGATTACCAATCGATCACACTAGTAGCTATATTTAAATTGACTTAATTGTTGTGAGCTCTATGATTTGCTAAAACAACTCAAGTTCTTCATACCTGCTTACGTGGTTATCCAAATATGCCTAGAATTGCTTAATTGAGCACCAAACAGGAACTCATAGAATATTGAAATCCCGAACCTACTACTTCAGTAACCCAAATTCCAAAATACATTTGCTGATGAAAAAGAAAATAAAATCTTTAGATTGATCAATATAAACTTGGATGCTACTGCTATCTAATGCAATGAAAAAAAATGATAAATATAAGTTCTTGTTTTACCCTAGATCAACTCAGACCAACTTTTCTGGATTTAATCTTGTGAGTATTGAGTGAGTGTACATTTGCAATATGGCAGTTCTGGAATAAAGAACCATCGATGGAAGAGTATGCTTTAGTACTGAACACTAGTAATGTCCATCTTAATAGCAGCTGACTGTCAGCATCTTCTCCTATAAATTGCCTTCTGCATCTGGTTAATGTTCACCTTACTTCTAATATTCCAATTCCCTATGATGATTACCAACAGGTACCGGGCCGTAACAAGTGCATACTACAGAGGCGCAGTGGGGGCAATGTTGGTTTATGACATAACGAAACGTCAAACGTTTGATCATGTGGCAAGATGGCTGGATGAACTACGGGGACACGCTGATAGAAACATTGTAATAATGCTCATTGGCAACAAATCTGATCTCGGAAGTCTTCGTGCGGTGCCCATTGAGGATGCCAAAGAATTCGCCCAACGCGAGAATCTCTTCTTCATGGAGACCTCTGCTCTTGAGTCCACAAATGTTGAGGGTGCCTTTGTGACTGTGCTCACTGAGATATATCGGATCACAAGCAAAAAATCTCTTGTTGCTAATGACCAATCTGACTCTACTGGAAACTCAAGCTTGCTCAAAGGAACCCAGATAGTAGTTCCAGGGCAGGAGCCTCCAAGTGAGAGTAAATCCATGTGTTGTGGGTAGACATAGATGGTGCATTTTCTATGGTTGCCTATCAATTTGATTTGGGTAGGGTTTCTTCATCTTCTTTTGTTTGACATTTTTGAATGTTGATATTCTTTTAGCGATCATAAGTATGCAATTCTTTTGATTTTTAGTGTATGTAATTCCATAGACACATCAAAAGATTTTAATTAGCATGAAACTTTGTTTTAGTTGATTCCCAGATTTGTGTATAATTTAAATCGATTTTATCTTTTCGATTATTTGTTCTTCTTTCAAGTCATCCTATATAGTAGACCTGTACTTGCTTCAGGGAAATAAATGAAATTGGTTAGATGATGTGCTTCTGATCCGGTAACAAATGGACTATAAAGATTGTTTTAAAAGCTAAGCCTTTCATGGTAAATTATTTAGCTGTCATGATTCTTCTATAATTACATTTATACAGTATTTTCCTGTTGATTAAATATAATCAAATGATGAGAAGCCTCCCATACACAGATAAATCCTTGTCCTTAAGGGACGTTTCGATTAGGTAAAGGCATGTTATGATTCTCTGAGAACTGCATTAAATATTACTTGGTGTCATTTAGATCGATCCTTTTTCTTCTTTAATGTATGCCTATAATTAATTTGTCATTTCAACTGCTATTTAAAACTTCAATTAACATGCGTACACTATAAAAATTAACATGATGCTAAGAATATTAGGAGTAATATAAGTGTCATATATAACTTGAACTTGCCAATATTAACCACAATTAAAATCGATAGTTTTTTTCGATGAATCATAACGTGATATGGATACATTCTATAATAAAAATTGTATGGGAAAATATGCTATTTCAAAAGTGTGTGTGTGTGTATATATATATATATATATATATATATACATATATATATATATATATA
>LVTN01000084.1:205884-224865 GCA_001649415.1 Musa itinerans | reverse complement strand
TATATATATATATATATATATATAAACCCAATATTTATGAATTGTAGTGTGGAGTTAATGATGGTTTAGGGGCCAATTAGCAAGAAGATTAGCAACCAACCCGCGACTAAGTCGAAAGCATTATTTCCCTCTTCGGTCTCTCGCCAAGATGTTACCGTTTTGTAAATTCGCGACATCTGCCTTCCTAGCCTACTCCAGCGGAGACGTTAACTCTCGGGTCGGTTCCCGTCGCCTCACTCCGTGACCGATGTAGAAGCAATATATGGCTTTCTCCCTTCCCTCTCACTCCATCCCTCCTCCCACGGAAAGAAAGAAAAAATATAGCGAGAAAACGAAACGATGGTCGAAGGCCAAGTCGAGCCCTCCATCGACGCCTCTTCCTCTCCTTCCTCCGTCGACGCACCCGCCCCGGCTGCCACCTCTGCCCGCTCCCCCCAGCTCCTCCTCCGCCCCCGGCGCGAGCTTTTCGAGCACGGTCTCCTCCCCATCCCCAAGCTCATTTTCTCCGACGGAACCCAAACCCTAGCCGCCCTCGCTGACAAGCTCCTCCACAGATCCATCAGCTCCCCGCACCGCGTCGACGTCCCCGCCCTCGCCGACGCCCTCCAGATCTCGCTCGACCACGCTCGCCTTGCCCTCGAGACCCTTGCTTCCGTCCTTCCTTTCGAACCCGATCCGGACGGCGCCGCCGACGTCCATGATATTGTCTTATTTCTCTACGTCCAGTCCTACAAGCGGCTGGTCCCCCGTCCGCACAAGGACTCGGCTGCCATCGCCGATGTCTGGCCCTCCACATCGGCCTTCGACGGCTACTTGTCCGCCCTCTCGCCACTTCAGGTCCTGGAACTGTCTTAATCCTTGCAACTTTCTCCTCAACCATTTCGCATTCGGTGACACAAATTGCTTCCCGTTGCAAAATTTTGTCAATGAATGCTAGGAATAAAAGATTCATAGGATCTAATTTTGAAGAACAATCATCGTACTTGAAGTCTCTAATAGCTGTGCACATGTAATTTGTTGGCTATGTGAGTAACCTCCAAAAAATCAGTCCATTATGGCGACACTTGGATATTGCCAATATACTGCAGCATAGAAGAACCAGAGAATCTTGATAGAAACTTCTGATCATCAGCAATGTTGGTCCTTGTTAGCGTGCAACATTTGGTGCTTCTACTCTTTTACAAGTATGCAATTACTTTTGAAATAATCGGAAATATATTTGAGCTACTTTCGACCACTTACTAATTGTATTTTCAAGCACAAGTCATACATCTTTCTAGCTAAATTTTGATACCTGAACAAGTAGGAGAGCTTGTTCAATCATGTTTCATTTCTAAGCTTGGTGATTAACATCATGCATGGTCGTTAGATTTTCAAGATGATATAAATAAAGACACCTTGGCAAGTGGAGCATGGGGGGGTAAATCAGGAGCATAGCTGGAAATTTGTCACAAAAGGGGCTTTTTGATTCTTAAAGAAACTGTTCTATTCCTAGTTGCCCCTTTAGAGTCTGAATTTGAACTCTTGCTCAATCAAAAAGATGGAGGGACTTGATAAAATTCTCCCTGAAAGCAGCACTGGAATGGTACTCCTTGAATTGATTAAGTGAATTCATATGTTATCTGCAAAATTTGGATTACAGTAGCACCAGCCAAGAAATTTGAGTCAGATTATTCAAATTTTGTAGTCGCATTCAGCTTAGTTTTATTGTTCATGCCATGGTAATCGAGCACATCTATGATTTAGATGAATAGAAAAATTAGGCTTCTGAATCCCTAATTTGCTAAATTTGCAGCTTGTACGCAGTAATAGTCGTCGATTTATGCCTTCACAAGCAGATGAAGAAGCTCATCAGTTATCATACTTACAGAAGCATATGGCCAATATTATTACCCTATTGGCGGAGCCTGCTGAAGGGGAGGGCGATGAATCTCTGGTTTGTCACATTGGGACATCCTAATACTTCTCATTTGTTACATGCCATTGCAATTCTTTCAGGTTTCCAAAGTAATGACATATTTTTTGCTTTTTTCTTGTTAAATATCTCATTTACAGGTTTTGATAATGGAAAGATTTGAACACCTTGGTTTCCTTCTCCATTTTTCTGAAGGAATTCCATTGACCCAAGCAGCTCCTTTTTTTGCTAATTCAGATCCAGACATGCCTGCTGTTCCTGTTTCTGCAGCTCAAGTCCATGACTGGGTCGTGCAAAACATAGTCGTTTCATTGGAACATAATGCTGAGAAGGTATTAGCAAAGGACAACAATATGCAGAATGCTGCAGACTTCGATGTGCCAATGACTGATATCTGCTCAAGTCATACAAGGGTCCAAAGCAGCTCACCTCCTGGGACCTCTGTGCCTGCTAATTCAACATGCGTGACAAGTGTAACTTTTGTGGAGGGTATATCAAAAGCTTCGTTGGTCAAGCAGCCATGTGATATTAAGGGGCCTTCTCTGAAGGTAAGGCCACATTGGCAAACCTTCATTCGTACCTTCAAACCAGGTTTGACAATCTCGATCCATATTGGGTTTTGGCATGCTGGTGTATAAATATGATATGCTGTTATGGAGCAAGATTTCAGTGCAATCTCATAGGCTGCTAGCAAAGTTAAAAAAACAAAAATAAAACAATATATATCTATAGCAGTCACATGCTCTCTTTTTATGTGTCCAAACAGATCAAATAGTGGAGAAACCATAACCATATCCGTTTTTGATCAGCAGATAAGAATTTGGATATGGATATTAAACAAATACTAAATTTTGTTACCATATTTGTTTCAAACAAATATATTACAGAGGAAAACACAGTCAAATGAATTCTTTCTTAGATTAATATAAGTAAATTTGACTATTCTATTTGTATTTTTGGGTGCAATTATAACCCGAGCATGTCCATTTTTATATTTAAAGTGGGACAGAGATAAAGGTATCTGACGTTTACAAATTTAGTTAACCATATCTGGTTCTGATATGGCGGACCACTCCAGTTTGACCCTATCTCTTCTAATTCTTCTCTCTAAGGTTACTGCAGCAATTTTCCAACACTAGCCCTTGAATGCATCAGGATTTTACTTGAATTGAACCTGCTTTAGTTGTAAATCAACCAAAAATAACTGGATTCATGCATGTGCATTAGATTTCATCTAAAGTGTTCAGTCCATGTGCTGCTAGTTGCATATAGGTAAATAATGGGCCGTACACCTGGAATTTCAAGGTATGGAAAACCTTGCCTTCAGCTGTTGACTCTTGTGGACTACTGCAATTTGTGCATCTACTTTGAAAAACTTGTGCACACGGTTAAATTTGGTTTGTTAATTCTAATGTGTTGGAACACCATTTCTTGTTGATATTTTACAGCATGTTATTGCTAATAATTTATAGAATTTTTGTATTTAATACTGATCACCAAGCAAACAACGGTGACAGAGGCAAGAACAGAATACTGTTGTGAAAGGATTTTAGATAAGTAGCTCACAAAATTTCTAATTGACTAGTAGAACAATGTGTTATAGTTGAGGTTCCATCATATTCTAGCTAGCTTTTGTGTGATATTAACTTTTACTTGGTTCTATATAAAAATAAAGCTGTTATACTGCAGGTGTTAAACTGCCATGATTCAGTGATATACATCTTAGCACCTTTGAGCTATGCTACTATTTATGGATGTTCAGATGCGACTGTTGTTCTTGGTGCCATTGGTAAGGTATGCGATGATCACATTGTGCTTATCAAAGATCACTTTAGAGGAATAATGCAAAGTGTTATTAGATCAATAGTGCATAAGCTAGCAATTGTACTCATTTTGTCTGCTTAATCAAGCTTTTAAAAATGTGGAAGTGGAATGCAAGTAGTTAGGTCATGGCAGAGGCATACGAGGTATGCAGGCACAGGTGCATATGCAAACATATATTTATTTCCTATGAATAAAAATGAAAATGAATTAAACTTTAAGCAACATCATCAAATTTCATACGTAGATAACAAGATATATTAACATTAAAAAATAGAAAAACCTACATATCTAGTGCTACTTGTTCTTCATTTTCTAATAATTGAATGCTTGATGATTTTATATTTATTATTTCTAGTAGCAGCTACAATTTTGGTCTTTTATCAACCATTTCATTTGCTTTCTAGGTCCACTTATTTTTTTCCTTATCCTAATATATTGTTATATGTTTAATGTTTTTTAATATGCCGTGGAGCAAGTTGGCAACACTAATTATATAGAACAAATATTAGTAAGATTTACTTTCTTTCATGCCTCTTGTCATGTGAATGTTTTACTTATGATGTTTTCTTGATTGGATTTTGAATTCAGTAGTTGTGTTTTTCTTTATTTTTTTTAGGCTGTTAAAGTGGAGCACTGTGAGAGGGTACAGGTTATTGCAGCTGCAAAACGCATTTGTATTGCAAATTGTCGTGAATGTCTGTTTTGCTTAGGGGTTAATCAACAACCTCTTATCGTTGGAGATAATCATAAATTGCAAGTAAGTGTTCTTTGTTTCTTTATTTTTTTACTTCTTCTGTATCCATATCTTGCCATTAATATTTTAAATGGGAAGTGCACATCCCATCCGAATAAAATTATTGATGCCAAATGTGCCTGGATATCAAAGCATGGACGAAGATGAATGAGGCATCAAACATTATGATGCAATCAAAATTTGATGGTAGTCTTTATCTAAACAGTTATTTACTAAATTATCCTTTTATCAGCAAAGATTCAAATTCTCTGGTGTCCTCTCTTTCATTTCTGATATACAGTAGAACAGACATGTGAATGATAATAAAAAAAAGAGCATGACTAGTTTTATAAGTTCTGATACTTTTACAACTGATATTGTTAGGATATCACAGTTCATTTAGTCTGGATAATACTAACCTATTGTTGGATCATGATCTTATAAACCTATAAGTAAAATATATTATGGATGATGTTACAGCATAATAGAATATCTAATGGAAAGAGAATAACTTTCTTCATCCAGGAATAATGACATTTTTTCTAGGACATGTTTGAGTGGTCTAAAGAAGGTGCAAGTGGATTCCTTTCAGATATGTTTGTTTCTTATTTAGTCATGGTGATCTCATTCTCTACTATCAATTCACGTGGTTGACACTGATCATAGGATTTTGGCCTGCAATTGGGCTTGAACATCTAAACATAATATTTCTTCATCTGTATTGATTGTTTATTGAGCTGGAGATGAAACAAAATAAATAATAAGCCACAATCTTGAATGAGTAGGACTAGGAGCATAATAAGCATAATGTAGGTATTTATCAAACGTTGAAATTGAGGTTGAGATAAATTTTTTATAAGATAAAAAAGATTAGAAATGCTTTGGTATTGTGCTTATATTATTCAATAAGAATAGAGGTTGAGAAAGATATTGTTCATATGATAGGAGCATAATGGATAAAGCAAAGTTCCTATTATTCCTCATGTTGCATACTTTGTGCGATCACAATGTAATGAGCCATGCTTTTGTATGTTACAATGCTAGAGAATTAAGAAATGGTATCCGAAAATGTTACTGTTGCATACATGAGTTTGGTGGTTAGTGGTACACCAAAGGATAAGACAAGTTGCTTACTTAACTAAAGTATTAGTTGATACTAGTGACTCGGTGAGGAGATCTCATATTTACCAATCCATTTAACAGTGACTTGCTACTGCAATTTCTTAAATCAACGGAAGTGTTATATCTACTTCTGTGCCTAGAAGCACCTTTAGATGAACCTCAGAGCTAAAATCATGGATTATGTTCCTCGCTTGTTATAGATTTTTTTTCTTCTGGATTAAAGTCTCAAGAATTATATATCGTCATGCAGTATTGAATACTTCTATATCCTTTCTTCACAGGTGGCACCATTTAATACCTACTATTCACAACTGGAGGATCACTTAGCTCAAGTTGGTGTTGATTCGAGCATCAATAGATGGGATGAACCCTTGGTGCTGGGGATGGTTGACCCTCATGATTCTTTGTCCCACCCTGCAGGGGTCTCTGATGTTCAAGCTGAGTCTGCCACATGTATCGATCCTGATCAGTTTACTAATTTCTTGGTATGCTCAAATTGTTACAGTTCTTGGTCGAGCACTTAAAAAAAAATCAGTATCAATATTTCCTTTAAAATTTCTCTTTTTTTCTGGTGAATGCTCAAAATGTGTCCTGGCAGTTTTATGCTAATTAATTTTCCTTGACTATTGATAAAACCTTAGCTGTATTTTTGAGTGTGAAACACTTCATCCGATATGTGAAACACTCTGTGGGCTTCTTGCTAGTCTTCACGGATGTAACATCTAACAAGTCGTAATTTATTACTTGCAGATTCCTAACTGGTTTGGAGCTGACTCACCGCAGTCCACAAAATATAACCCATTTCCGTTGCCTGAAATTTATAGAGCATCCCAGAAAAAGAAGGTAGAACCTCTTAGAGTGTTATGATGACTACAGCTATTAGTTGTATTTCTTCTATAATGCCATTTTATTAAACATTTGCAATCTGTAATTTTCTCCAGCACTCAAATCTGACTGATGTTCAAGAAGCTATCAGGGATGTGCAACTTGATGAGAACCGAAAGCGAGAATTAGCATCGGCCCTTCATGTACATTTTAGAGATTGGTTATACGGTAATGCTTAGTTTCCTACTACTTCATCCAGCTGGTACAACTTAGGTTAAAAATTTGGAGCTTTTGTTTCAATACAGTATGCTATACTTTTTTTTGTGTGTGTGTGTCGCATAATACCTTCACTCAGGACACCTGTTATTTACGGAATATACTAGGTAAGTAGCAGCAACATAGTAAATTTATATATTGTAAAATACTTAGTGCATGTTTTGTAAATTTATATAGTGTGTCGCATAATACCTTCACTCAGGACACCTGTTATTTACGGAATATACTAGGTAAGTAGCAGCAACATGGTAAATTTATATATTGTAAAATACTTAGTGCATGTATAGTAAGATGTGGATATCTGTTTCATCCAGAACCTCTTCACAGTGATGGTTGTCACCGATGCCTTGAGACCAAAGATTCACCCCTCGAAGGCTGCTATTGAGCTCTTGCTGGGACTGGCCTTACACATCTTTTTGGGATTGCATCTTTTGATCTCGGGGGATGAACATGGATTTTGGTGGCAGTGCGGAAGAAGGGAGAGATGAATTAGGTGAGAGATCAAACAAGGTATCACAGGGATCAAGAAAAGAAAGAATCAGGAGTGACGAGGAGAGGGAGAGGGAGGGGTACGCTATGATTCGGTTAAACATTAAAATGAGGTTGCTTTGATTGTTATTCTCTCGAATTAGTGGTGGATATACTATAGGCTAATTTAGTAAATTATATGGATCACATAATTTTATACAATATAAGTTGGATTGGATTGCTGCTGGATCAGAACAGCCCTGATCCGTACTTGATTCAACTAGATTGCTGGATCAGGCTAGTATTCGGGTCGTTTAGTAATGAACTTGACCCGTATCAGATTTAAATCCGGACTGGATCTCAGATACATGGATGGGGTCAGGGTCAGTTTTTGTTTTCGACGATTTACAACCCTAGATATCTTCATAGTACATTGTATTGATCTACCTAAAATGTCCCTATAATGTTTCCACAATTGCTTTGACTGACTGAGATTTTGTGTGCAGCTTCGGGGAACATTCGCCAGCTATATTGTCTACAAGCGGATTGAACCGACATAAATGTTTGTTTGCCGGAGGTAATTTGTCACGACCAGATTCTTGCAATACAACGGAGCTGTCTTTTCTCCTCCAATCTGTCCTGGCATGCTTTACAAAATTTTTCATCCACTGTAACTGGCATCTGTTCTAATGCATCTTGTAACTGGATGCACATTTGGTACTAGAATTTTATGCACGTTGAGGGTTTTGATTTTTCTCTCTTTTTTGAAAAACTTTTTTTCCCCTTCTTCAAAGATCATCCCTGGGCTTGTCAGGTAGGTAGTTCATGTGCCTTGGCGGTGTTTGTGGATGCCACGCATGGAGTTGCATTTATTGGTTTGCTACTGGTGAATAATATTGGCTACTGAAATCATTACATTCTTCTGAGGTTTCAACTGTTAGCAAACAATGTTTCTCTTCACCGAGGTTTTATCTAAAGCGTATATGGCGGATCCAATTGTGATGTCGTGGTATCTGATGATCATGGGTTTCTTACATTGCTTCTCGACTGCAGCACCAAATCGTCGAGTCGGAGAGGACGCTTATGATCGGACTCGATCGGAAATAAACCGGAACCCAATTCCGGCCCAGCATCGAACGATTTGGCTCGACGGGGCCTAAAGGTCAGATCGTTTCGACTTATAATCTCATCACTTATTTGTTACACTACAGTGGTTATATACACTTCATTTTAGTGTATCCATAAATTCCTTTGTTGCACTAGTTATTTGTGCTTCTATTTTTAATGGATTCTACCATTCTAAAATTCTGCACTAGTTATTTGTGCTTCTATTTTTAATGGATTCTACCATTCTAAAATTCGACCTATTTTTTCAAGTAATTTTACTGATTTAAACACTTGTTCAAATTTATTCGGATCCAACACCGACTAGCTCGGATCTCCTAAAATTAGCCGATCTGTTTTTTTTTTTTTTCTCTTCCAAATTAAATCGGAATGCCATGAAATAATAATAGTATCGAGCTCGATAAACTATTAAGATCTTTACCAATTAAACTAATTAACACTTTTTAAAATGTATCATTTGATGTTTGGAAAATTTAACCTTTGGTAAAAGGGTCTCATTAGACAAATGCTTAAGGTGTAAAGGGAGTTGAAAAGATAAAAAAAAAAATAATAATAATAAGATTTATTAGAGATTATAAATAAAGATTCATCTCTACAAAGATAAAAATATATTAATCTAGCATACCATCAAGAGAAAATATTAATTTTCAAATTAATTTTTATTTTATTTTCAAAGGAAGATTAATTTTCAAACCAAATTAGAATTATTGCTTTGTTCCAAGAAATGACATCATGTATTTTATTTGATAAAATCATATTTTTTATATAATTTTATCTATGTCTATAGAAGATGATAAAATATTATGATGCATCGATCGAGAGATAATCAACGGATTGGATTTTTCTCACTGTCATAAAACATGTGAAAGGTGTGAGACATTCATTCATGAGAGCAGTCTGTAGAGGTATATTTTTCTATTAATTTGGCTCTTCTTATATTTCTACTCCTGTCATTTAAAAATCAAAATCCGTCATTGTTTGTCCGACATCAATCTAGTTTTTTCATAACTTTATCGCTTTCATTCCTTGAAATGGCACATCAGATGGCATCCTTCAGGCCACGCGTAAAACAACTTTTGATGGAGATTCGTAGACCAACGAAGCTACTCGCCAAGCCATCTACATCGGTTTCGATGGATGGAGATTGAGATGCGCTTGGAATCGTTCTCGAACATCGATTCAAAGAGGTGACAAATTTTAATGGAAGTAAAGGAGGGAAATCAAATTACAACGACGTGAAAGAGAAGGGGAACGAGGACGAGGAACTACAAGCTGATTCCTTGGTGGTCCATTTGGTTGCGACGCCGGTGTTGTCTGGGTGAAGGTGATATGTGGAGGAGGGAAACGCCATTTTTTCTTCATGCTACGTAGATAAGTGGAGGAGAACGTCGAGGGCTTCCGTGATCACCATTTCCTCCTCCTATTTTTAGGTTTTTATGGTCATAATGCTATTGGCTTGCTTTCAACGTGAAGTTCCTCCTTTTTTTTTTTTTTTTAAGGTGGTCGTTAGATCAAACTCCGCCATTACAAATCGATAATGTGATCCGATCCAACTCAAAAGATCAATCTTTTTAAATTATGAATAAATCCCTACCAATAATTTGGCCATTTGGACTTTTATCCGTACGACATTATTATCTTGATGTCTTTCACACATAAATAGTTTCTAATATCTTTTTCTATTCACGCGTGACTCAATTGTCTCTCTCTATTATTCTGGTCAAACTATAATTTGTCAAATATTTAAACCTCTCTCTATCATGCTTGTACTTAAATCTTATCTTAGAATTTGATGTGACACAAATCTTAAGGAATGTCGCATGAGAAACTCATCATCATTATTTATTATTATTATTATTATTATTATTCTTGATATTCTTAATCTTACTTAGATCACCGAATCTACTGTACTCCTTCACTTCGTTCGTCACTCTTATTACTTGTTTGACATATATTGATATCAATCAATAATTATATACACGTGCATAGGTCTCTACTTAATGATCATTCGTTTAGATGAATTGATTGATTGCAATCGACAGACTAATAGTTATTGTTTTCATGATTCGGTGTTGTTGGACCCGAAAGCTACTTCTCCATATGTGCATCCCCACCTTGAATCCTCGAGTATGTATGAACCATAGTTCTTTAGGGGGATGCACGCATGGATTAAACGTGTGGTAACCATATTTTCATTTCTCTTCCCCATCATACCTTTCTTCTTGATGATTGACAGTGATTATGAATCCAATGATCCCGGTTCTTAAATTTTGGGAACCGAAACCAAACCATATAGAGTCGATTTTGGACTCGGAACACGTCCAATGATTCTGATTTGAATCGTTATTTGTTTTATTTTAAAATTTAAAATAAATAAATAAATAAATAATTTAAATCGTAAATCGTTCTGTCGAATCGTCACCGAAATTGTGGCCCACAACCAAATAATTTAGATTCGATTCCAATTGAAACTTAGCTAGGGTTAGAGCTCTGTAGACCAACTTTTCCCTCTTCATCTTGATGGAACCTGTCGCTCGTTGGGGAAGAAGAAGGGCCCCATGACACGCTGTATCTCCCTGTCCACGTCGTCGGCGGCGTAAGCGGTAAAAATATCGCAGATGCTATCGACAGAGGAACATAAATGCACGCAAATCTGCCACCTAAGGAGTCATCGTTTGTAGGAGAATGAATGCACCAGAGAGAGGGCAGTCAGTTCCCACGTGAATCATGCAGCCATGGATGAACAATACAATATTCATCTATGATTGCCGCAGATTGTAGTCACCGCTGCGGCTGGCGAGCCCTCTATAAGGACTAGCCGACCCGTAGCCCCTCTTCCATCCGTCACAGCACTCTCGAGCGTTCCTCCTCCGCCAGACTAATATGCTGAAGCAAGGGTTACGAGCTCCGACCCACGCCCCCTCCCTCTTCCTCTCCCATAAGCCCTTGCTCTCTGGCCATGGCGCCCCGTGCGTGCCCATGGTGTCGTCGTCGTCGTCGGTTCGACGCGGGAGGGCGTCGAGGCGTCGACGGCAGATCCGTTGCTCCGCCGCCGCCGAGGAGTCCACTCCGGCTGTGGTGGCGGCCGCGAAGAGGCCGGTCACCGTCAACGCCGTCTTGACGGTGCTGCCGACCGTGGGAGGAGCCTTCGCCCACATCGGCATAACGCGGGGGCTCGACGACATCGGCGATTTGCTTGGCAAATCCCTCCACCTTGAGCTCGTCAGCGCCGAACTCGACCCGGGTAATCATCTTCTTACGCGATGGAGATGATCTGCTACTGGTTTAATATCTATCTAAAATTCTTGAAGATAACGACTAAGAAGAGAATTCCTCTCGTCTTCTCTTCTGTTCTGGCGGAGAAGATAACAATCTGGTATTCCGGTAGACAAACTTATGGTTTGACTAGATGAAGATGAACGGACCTACCTGTAAAAAGATATCGACTCCGGCGAAGTTTGAACCCTTAAGAGTAAGGAGAAGATAATAGTCAATAAACTCACTTGTAAATAGGAAAAGATATAAAAAATATTCATAAGTCTTGAGATAATAAAATGAGTTGAGAGGATAAAATATTCAGGAGTCAGATTACAGTAATATCCAATGTTAGGCTCATAGAAACTTATGTTCTTAGATTGAATTGGTATCTGACCTGATATATGTTAAGATTTTGATACTTTTGTGAATTGTATTGGGTTCCCAATCCATTAAACCTTTCAACCTTAGTTTGATATAATGAATGAGATCTTATATCTTATACCAAATAACAAGTGTTCCTGATGTTTTGACAGCAACGGGACTGGAGAAGAAGACGATTGCGGCGTACGCTCACAAGGCCAACCACGGCGTCGAAATTGCCAAGTACGAAGCCAGCTTCAGCGTCCCACCGAGCTTCGGAGAAATCGGTGCTGTGTTTGTGAGGAATGAGCACCACAAGGAGATGTATCTCAGTGACATCGTCCTCTCCTCAGCGGATGACTCCATTGCTGTAAACATCAGCTGCAGGTCATGGCTGCACTCCAAGTTTGACAACCCTGAGGACAGGGTTTTCTTTACCAACAAGGTCTCTCTCTCTCTCTCATGCTCTTTGATAAGTCGGTATCTAAATGCAAGAGATTGAATGGCGCTATTACACCTAATTTTTTGCTCTAGAGAGAAGATATATTACCGTCATCATTACAGTAGAAAATCTTAATAAAAACCCGACTTAGATTTTGGGTTTTGGATCCTCATAAATTCACCTAAGATTTTGCTCTACCCTCATAAATCAAAATACATTTTTATTTTTTTTTCGTACTGAGTAAACGGTGAAAAAGATATTTGATCCGGCGATCTTAGTCATAATATTTACTAACTAAGCTAGCTGGTAATTTCGACAAGGACCTAAAGTAAAGCAAGCCGATTAGATTGGGTTTGATTAGCATCGATAGGATAATTAAATCGATTTTAAGTGTATTTTTTGAATATATATATATATATATATATCGCTTTAAAAAACAAGAAAATTGATAATTAATGTAACATAGTATATCTATTTCTTGTTGTTTATTTTTTATCTTCAGACTAATTATAAATTATCTTTTATAATTAATTATCTTTAATATTTCGATCCTTACATTTTTAAAAATTATATTAGATCCCTATGCTTACAAAAATAAAATATTGAGATATTTATACATGATTAAAGAAATAATTTCATAGGGTTAAAAATTAAAATTAAAGATCTTTATACATGTTTCAGTTTAGTGTATATAGAAATCTCAATATAACTGGATAGGAATATTAAAGATTTGCTAAAAATCTAGAAAAATATGTTCATGTATTCCCCTATTTCAGTGAGGATTGGATCGAGTGCATGTGTTCGACGAAATGCCCGTAGAGAACAACTTCTCTTTTGCCAGAGGAGAGCACGGCAAATCACGGATAACTCGCGATATATATGTGGTAGAGATGATGGCATTTATTTCTATCTTAAGTTTTTTTCGAAAATATTATACAAATATTTTTATTCTATTATGTCTATTTTTTTTGTTGATGTTAAATCCACAAACTGCCACTCACTTTCCCTGAGGCGCCAACGGTCATTGTGGATGCACAAGTGACAGGCTGCCGATGATCGGCGGTCCACAATTGTGGGGAACGCGCCAATCAATCATTAAGCACAACTATAAAGGACAACTATAAATTCACGGGGATTGTCGTAACCCGTTGTCCCACACATAACTACTCGACCGATTCTGACACCCTCCCCACCATATCGTGGTGTCCGTATCAGAGTCTGCCAATGGAAGAAACCCACATCAGCAATTAAGATAAAGTGGGTATATATATATATATATATACGTATTATTAATGTTATTCCCGCACACCAAATGCTTATCACATGACCCTAATAGATATGTTTTCATGATCTTGTCATTCGCCACGTTACAAGCACAGAAGATTAAAAAATAGCTTCAGAACTTTTAGTTTTATGTTACACTTGTTTATATTAGGCTAATCTGTCATCATGGGATCAAATTGTTTGATACCTAATTTGTCAGAATTATTCATGTGAGGCGAGAGAGATGAACTTTGCGAATAATTTGGGAGAATCGGTTACATATATTGAGTTTGATGGACAATATAGAAGGTTGAGTTTTTGATTTGAATTGATGTTAAATCTCTAATATATATTAATAATTATCGGTTTAAATCAAAGTAGATGGATCCTAACTCGGCCCGACCGGACTTGATGTTGTGGGTGTGCCATGGCAGTCCTACTTGCCGTCTCAGACCCCGACCGGGCTTCAGATGCTGAGGAAGAAGGAGCTGGAGATACTGCGAGGGAATGGCACCGGGCAGCGCAAGAAGTTTGAGCGGATCTACGACTACGACACGTACAACGATCTCGGCAACCCGGACAAGAGCCCGAGCTCGGCCAGGCCGGTCCTCGGCGGAAGCGAGGCGTTCCCCTATCCTCGCCGCTGCCGAAGTGGGCGTCCCAGAAGCAAGAAAGGTATCCGTGCAACTGCATGCTACACTCTTTCTTCTGCTACTTCTTCTTCTTCTTCTTCTTCTTCTTCTTCTTCTTCTTCTTCTTCTTCTTCTTCTTCTTCTTCTTCTTCTTCTTCTTCTTCTTCAGATTTCTTTTTCTTCACGCTGCAGATCCTCAATCGGAGCAGAAGGGAGATGTGTACGTTCCCAGGGACGAGAACTTCTCGGAGGTGAAGCAGGTGACGTTCTCGGCGAAGACGCTCCGCTCGGTGCTCCACGCTCTGGTGCCCTCGCTGCAGACGGTGCTGGTGGATGCCAAGCTGGGCTTCCCCTACTTCACCGCCATCGACTCGCTGTTCGACGAGGGGGTGCCGCTGCCGAAGCAGGACGCGTTCCACGTCTTCCGCACCGTCGTGCCGAGGCTCATCAAGGCCGTCACGCAGGGCGCCCATAGCATCCTGCAGTTCGAGGTCCCAGAAATGCTCGAGAGTAAGCCATCTTCCCCATTATGATCGTGCCAAGCAAGCTAATATTTCTATCGCACAAGGTCAATTGCATTTACTGGTAGATTGCTATGCGTCGTTTCTGATTCTAACTGATTGCCTGAACCAGGGGACAAGTTTTCATGGTTTAGAGATGAAGAATTTGGTCGGCAGACACTGGCAGGCCTCAACCCTTTGAGTATTCAGCTAGTCACGGTATGATCCTTTTTATCTCCCATGAATGCTTTGCTCGAAATCTTGTACCCGTTTCGGACCTACGCCATGAATCATCATCTCTTACGCTCGACATGTTGCAGGAATTCCCTTTGGTTAGCAAACTCGATCCAAACATTTATGGTCCGCCCGAGTCGCTGATCACCGAGGAACTTATCGAGCGAGAAATAAAGGGAATTATGACTGTGAAAGAGGTATAATGCAGGATAATGCTCCGTATCTTTCCAAACATCACAACGAGTCGTTCGTAATTCTACAATAAAATGTTTGATTTAGGCGCTGGAGAAGAAGAAGCTGTTCATTCTGGACTACCATGATCTGTTTCTGCCGTACGTGCATAAGATTAGAGAGCTGGAAAACACCACGATGTATGCGTCCCGCACAGTCTTCTTCCTCACGCCGGACGACACACTGAGGCCTCTCGCCATCGAGCTCACTCGGCCGGCTTCCCCGACCAAGCCTCAGTGGAAGCAGGTCTTCAGCCCTTCTTGGGACGCCACTGGAGCCTGGCTTTGGAAGCTTGCAAAAGCCCATGCCTTGGCTCATGACTCGGGCTATCATCAACTTGTCTCCCACTGGTAAGATGAACACTCGGCTTCATTAGAATCGAGATCGATTCGACTTCTTTAAGTTGGAAAGCCCAGCATTTTGTCGAACACCGAGCTTCGTCGTTTGTCTCAGATCATCTGAACTAGACTTACGAGCCACTCTGGGTAATGTCATTCCGCAGGCTGCGAACTCACTGTTGCGTGGAGCCGTACATCATCGCAGCCAACCGGCAACTCAGTCAGATGCATCCGATCTACCGATTGCTGCACCCTCATTTCCGATACACGATGGAGATCAACGCGCTGGCCCGCGGCTACCTCATCAATGCAGACGGCATCATCGAGCAAACCTTCTCCCCGGGCAAATACTCCTTGGAGCTCTGCTCGGTGGCCTATGGCAAGCTTTGGAGGTTCGACACGGAGGCCTTACCAGCTGACCTGATCCGGAGGTACTTGACATTAGAAAATTGAAGTCTGCCATTGAATCTCTACGGTTCAGCTTTGACGAAGCTCTTCTGTTGTTCGACAGGGGAATGGCAGTGGAGGACCCAGCGGCGGAGCATGGATTGAAGCTGACGATAGAAGACTACCCTTATGCGCAGGATGGTCTCCTGATCTGGTCAGCCATCAAGCAGTGGGTGACCGACTACGTCAACTACTACTACCCAGATGCCAGCCATGTCAAGGAGGACTCCGAGCTCCAAGAATGGTGGACGGAGGTCCGAACCAAGGGGCACGCCGACAAGAAGGACGAGCCATGGTGGCCGGTGCTGAACACGCAGGAGGACCTGATCCACGTCCTGACCACCATCATCTGGGTGGGCTCCGGCCACCACGCCGCCGTCAACTTCGGACAGTACCACTACGCCGGCTACTTCCCTAACCGTCCCACCATCGCGCGCACCAATATGCCGGTCGAGGACTTCAGCGACGAGGAGCTCGCCAAGTTCTGGGCCAAGCCGGAGATCGCCCTGCTCCACTGCTACCCCTCGCAGGTCCAAGCCACGATCGTGATGGCCATCCTCGACGTGCTGTCGACGCACGCGCCCGACGAGGAGTACCTGGGCCGCGACCCGGAGGCGTCGTGGGCGCAGAACCCGGTGATCTACGCCGCGTTCGAGAGGTTCAGCGGGAAGCTGAAGGAGATCGAAGGCATCATCGACGGCAGAAACGCTAACCCTGAGTTCAAGAACAGATGCGGCGCCGGCATCGTCCCGTATCAGCTCCTGAAGCCATACTCCGAAGCTGGCGTCACAGGAATGGGTGTCCCGAACAGCATCTCTATATGAAACACCGACGAGAAGTACAACTCCTCCCCTTCCTTTTTCTATCTTCCCTTCACCACTGTAGGCAGAGTTTTCGAGCGTTTCCTCGATCGCCATTTGAATAAAGCCAAGCATCAAGGTGTTCGATGTTTGGTCCTTGTTGGATATGTTCAAAGAGGTCACAAAAAATCCAGCAGCCTTGGATAAATCACAAAGCTATCTCACGAACATTTATGGGACTTGAACTATAGGGAAGCCATTTTAATTTCTTTTCGCCAAGTTGAAATTTTCTTGATTTTGCCAAAATAAATTATGGGAGAGACTAAAGTGGATATTACTACAACTACAAAACTCAATTTACTAACTGATAAGGACAAAAATGGCGACATGGTGCGTCATGACGTCAGCCACGGCACACTGCCCAAGGGAGTAAGCATTAACGTAGATTTGATGCGCGCCAACGTCAACCGTTCCCGGACGGCCTCATCGCCTGGCCCCGCACGATCGGCCGAGGCAGAGGAAGACGTCGACCGAAGCTTCGCCCATACCCTGCGGCAGTTCGGTCCTCCACGCAACACCAATGGCGATGTCAGACGCCATCAGAGGTACGGTCCTGCCCCGGCAGGCCGGCACATCAGGTAACACCAAAACTTACCTATAAATACCCCCTGGCTCCAAAAAGAAGGGGGGGCAGGCAGACAGACACGGACAGACCGACACACCAAAGAAAACGACCCTTCTCCACCTGAAATCCTCTCCACACCCACTAACTTGATCGTCGGAGGGGTCGGGCCGAACCACCGACCCGACCTGTGTGCAGGTGCGAGGACGGGGTCGCTTCTCCCGGTGCCGCGGCAAAGCTCCCCGCCCGACGAAGCGTCCCGACCAAGCCATCATAATAGACCACCGGGGGCAACCTCGCTAGAGACACCGTACAAGATCCTCGTCATTCGGAGCCCCAACCAAGCCGCGACGGCCCCGAGGTCACGGCATAAAGTTGTTTGCACTAACACTAACTACGAGAACAGAAACTTGAGGTATTATTAATGTCTACTAAAAAATATGAACAAAAAAAGAAGCTAATTGATTGTGTTGCATTTGGTTGGGGAAAGGAAAACTTAAACATCAAAAGAAAAAATCAGTCATCAATAAATAAAATAATACCTCCGAATGTCGAGCGATCAGCAAACCCACTCTGACGAACTAGCGACCGCCAGGTTGCACCCGATCAGTACCCCGGAGGGACACCCCCCGCGTGATGAAACCCGAGACGAGCACCCCGCCACAACATCGGAACGCTATTGGTGGTTGTTCAACAACCCGGGTTTGTCGCCACCCGACGGCACCCCCGTCGGCCCGTCGCCGGTATCGCCCGGGGCCTTTCATGACCTCGCTCATCAAGTCCGAGCTTTGACGGGCGTGATTCAAACCATCATTCCGCTCGTCTCCCATCCGACGCCTCCACAACCCCTACAACAGCGGGAGCCCGCCACCCGGAATCACGCACCACTTCCCGAGCTCCCCACTTCGCCTCGAAACCAGTCAGCCCGACTCGGGAACCAAGGAACGGAGGATCCAACGACTCGTCCGGTCCCCGAGGCGCCGTCTCTAGATTCAACAGATGCCTTGCGAGCCCAGCTGCGCCTCGTTAGCCAACGTCTTGACGAGGTACAACAGGAGGTTCGCAGGTCAAAAGGAGAACCCGGGGCGGACAGACACCAAGGGTCCCCATTCGTCCCCGAGATACAAGATCAAATGATTCCACCACATTTCCGGCTCCCTTCGCTGGATGCATATGATGGCACCGCTGACCCGGCGGACCACGTAGCCGCCTTTCACGCCCAGATGGCGCTATATGGGACTTCTGACGCCTTGATGTGCAGGGCGTTCCCGACGACTCTGCGGGGACCGGCCTGCGTGTGGTATAGCAGCCTAAAGACCGGGGCCATCACCTCCTTTGACCAACTTGCCAGGGACTTCGAACTCAACTTCCTGGCCTACGCTAGATCGAAGCCGTCCATAGCTTTGCTCCTCGGGCTCAACCAGAGGGATGACGAGCCTCTCTCCCATTTTGTGAACCGCTTCACGACGCAAATTCGAGGGCTGACGGATGCTCACCCCTCTCTGTTAATGCAGGCGTTCATGACGGGCCTGCGGCCTCCAGATTCTTTTGGTCTCTCGTGGAGCG
>LVTN01000084.1:148431-195360 GCA_001649415.1 Musa itinerans | reverse complement strand
AGGTAACACCAAAACTTACCTATAAATACCCCCCTGGCTCCAAAAAGAAGGGGGGGCAGGCAGACAGACACGGACAGACCGACACACCAAAGAAAAAGACCCTTCTCCACCTGAAATCCTCTCCACACCCACTAACTTGATCGTCGGAGGGGTCGGGCCGAACCACCGACCCGACATGTGTGCAGGTGCGAGGACGGGGTCGCTTCTCCCGGTGCCGCGGCAAAGCTCCCCGCCCGACGAAGCGTCCCGACCAGGCCATCATAATAGACCACCGGGGGCAACCTCGCTAGAGACACCGTACAAGATCCTCGTCATTCGGAGCCCCAACCAAGCCGCGACGGCCCCGAGGTCACGGCATAAAGTTGTTTGCACTAACACTAACTACGAGAACAGAAACTTGAGGTATTATTAATGTCTACTAAAAAATATGAACAAAAAAAGAAGCTAATTGATTGTGTTGCATTTGGTTGGGGAAAGGAAAACTTAAACATCAAAAGAAAAAATCAGTCATCAATAAATAAAATAATATATAAAATATTTAATATGATTTGATAACTCTCTACCTATGAAAAATTAATTTTTTTATCTTATAAGACTAGTGCTTGAGTTATTTTAATGATGACTCTTGTTATCGTCTCACATGAATCTTAGAAAATATGTTCTCTAAATATCTCATAAAAAATATTATTTATCATATCTTTTTCTTCATAAAAAATTAAAGATATATTAGATATTTATAAAATAAAATTTTATTTTATTTTTAAGATTTTTTGTTTTTTTAGATTTTTTTTTTTACTAAAAAGTATACATTAATCTCAACATATTTTATCAAAATCTTAAAATACTCACCGATCTCAACACATTTTATCTGCATAAATTATACATTCATGAAGTAAAACTCAAAAGGGGTAAAAAAAGAGGCTAATTATATTACCCCTTTATGGTTAACTACTTTTAATATCTGGTTTTATATTTTAAAAAATTACATTTGTATCTCTATAGTAATGAAAATAAACATTTAACTCGTTTTACCAATAAAAATATAAAAATAAATGATAAAAATATAATTTTAATATTTTAGTTAGTGATGATGGACAATATTAGTGGTGGCGAAAGGTGTTGCCGGTGGGGACCATAGGTAATTGTTATAAATGAAGAGAGTGATAAGGAGAGATGATAGTCGCTTTGCATTTACATAATATCAATATAGTTATCAAGCTATGTTGATATCTACGTCGTATATGTAGAATGACATTCACATTTCATCGTCGTTCTCATCATTCATAATAGTCATTCGTGGTCCCCAACAATATTGTCGTCCACCACCAATTATGTCGTTCGTCACCATCAACTAAAACATTAAGATTATTCTTTTACCATTTGTTTTTGTATTTTATTTGATAAAATTGATGATGTTAAGATAAATAGATTTAAATATTTTATTTTTATAATTATAAAAAAATTAATATAAAATTTTAAAGTATAAAAATTGAGACGACGAAGGTAGCTAAATACAAACGTAATTTATAATCAGTCCTAAATTAACCTTAAAGAAACTTAAAACCGGTAAGTTCCCGCCTTCCGAGTTCTCGAGATATCTCCATATCGTTCATCTCTCGGTCCTCTTCTTCCGCTAAATCCGATCTCTAAATGAACCCTAATGCTTCGAAATCCTCCGTCAAGTATCCTAATGCAACGCGCCGATGTCCCTCGTCTCCGACAGGCACGACTAGCCTGGACCGCCGTTTCTCGGCCATGGATCGGGGCACTGGACTAGCTCCGGGGATGTGTGGGTTTGAGAGCGATGGCTTCTGAATCTGAGGTGAACTTGTTCCGTAACCCCTCTGTTTGTTCTATTGGTTCTCTGTTCCTTTCCCCCTTATCGGATTGGCACGATGTCATGTTTGCGGTTCCTACGTTGATCTATGATCTAATTCTCTTTCACTGCTTTCTATTTCATCTGCAGCTTTCTGATGGGAAATCATGCTTGCTGACCGAGGCTATGGATTTCTGGCACTGCGAATCTTTCATTGGCCCAGGTATGGTTTCTTCTTGTGTAGATCGAACGGAACTGAGAAGAAACATTTGATTGGAGAGTAGATTTTCTTATGCGGTTCTAAAACATTCGCCGCTATCAAGTATATGTGCCACAATTTGGCATTCCTTTGGAATCTAGCTATCTGCTCTAATCGAGAGATGATCTTAACCCACCCTTGAAAGAGTTGTAGCATCAATCAGTTTGACCTTAATCCTTTAAAGGCCTATGATTCTGCCACATGATAAATTTGCTAGAATCCCCTCATTAATAGCTTGTTAAAGATGATTGGAAATCCTATAAACTCCTTGATTGTAGGATTCTATTAGAACTAAATACGCCTCATCGTCACTCTTGTTCTACACCAGATCATGCTCTTCACAAGAGAAATGTTTTGTACTTAGACCACCTGTTCCAATATGTTCATTCAGCAAATTGTGAACTCGGTTATTGCAATTAAATGATATCCAATGACTTAGGTTTGTTGGTTGGGACTTAGATTTGTTATCTTCAGTTAATTTATCTTTGAAGATTCAACTTCTTCATTTGCCTCCGGTAGATGTTCCAATATAACATGTTCTAAATTGTTCAGTAATTTCAGGGACATAGTTATATGGAATGTGAAATTTCTGTCATAATTCGAGTGCGATTACTAGGTAGGCCTCTCAGCTAACCAATCACGATATGCATAATTGGTTCATTGTTTAGGTTTGCGGTCGCCTAAGGTTGCTTGTTACATCATTAGGGAATGAACCATCCATCTGATTAGGTCATTAATAGAAGGCTTGAAGACTATTCACTTGTTAAATTTTCTGCCTGCTTTTTTCTTTAAAAAGAACTTTTCTCGAAGGATTCCAGATTACAATTGTCTATGATTATATTTGTACTTGTTGGATAATATTTATAAACATGAATTGTTTCCATGGGAATGGATCTCAAATTTTGGCCTTTTTTGATCAAGTTGCAACTCTATCATGAATTGAGATGAGCAACCAGGCACATAGTTCCCATGGTGGCTTGTGACTCTGCTAAAAGTTACAGCATTCCTGTCTTTGCATTTCTGCTTAAACAGCCAAAGATACTTTGTATATTTATCCATTTATATTCTGCCAGTTTTACATTTGAAATATCTATCTTACGGTGGGTCTGCTTCTTTTCTTAACTGACTTTTCTGTAGTAAAAGTACACGGTCAGTTCTAAAGAACATTCATCTCGGTGCGGAAGGTATGCTTTCTTGTCTATTATGTACTTTAATTGCTTCTAGAAAAGTTGGGGGTTATTTATGATATCGAAGTTATCATTTTGGAATATTTGTTGCTATTTTCACAAAGTTATTTCTTTTTGTTTTTTAGATTAAACATGTAATTTTGTGCAAAACTGCAGCATTATTAGGGTGTTTATAATTTAGGTAAATTTATTTAAGCACCATGGTAGGCATGGATTTTATGAGAAAGGTAGAAGATCTAGAAAGGTTAAGGTAGAAGATGTTGCAGCAATGGATACAATAGGGAAAACCATCACACAAACTAGGAAAAAAAAGAGAAAAGAATAAGAAATATGATCGATCATATAAAACTCAGATACTTGCACTGTTCGCATGCAGAGTCTCTCTATGGAAGAACAAGGTAAAAGTTATCTAAAAACTTCTGAAGATTCAGAATCAAGTTTTAACGCCACCTGATATGCCTTTCTTAATCCCAACTGTTCTCTCTCTCTCTCTCTTAAAGAAACTCTTTTTCCTTGCTTCTTTTTTTCTCTCCCCCAAATTCCACAACGACCTTATCCTTGATTACCTACTCTGTTTGATAGATATTTTATCCACAAGAAAAAAGAAAATAATAAATTAGTGCATTCAGGAAGAATTATGCAACAAACTATTTCACTGGTTTCTTGTTTAAATTACAAGATACTATCTATTATGACCAATGTATTGGTCCTTCCCAAATTCAACATAGGCGAGAGCCTTGCAGACTGGACTTCTATGTATACTGACAGTCAGGCATATTAGAAACAAGAAGGCTATATGATAAGTTTCCATAATACACTTGGTTTGGTACCACGATATGCGCTTTGCAGCGATTCTTGCACCGGCCATGGGTTTCGGGAGAATTAGAAGAGCAAACCTAAGTCCAAGCACTCGGGAACTCTGTGACTAATTTGTGGTCAGGAATGGGGAAGGATCGGGTGGCAGAGAAACTTCAACTGCTCCTTCCAGCATCTGAGTCACCTTCTGCATCGAAGGCCTGAGCGACGGATCCTCTTGGATGCACCAAAACGCTATTTTCACAAACCTCTCCACCTCCTTCATATCGGCCAGTGCCTCTTTGTCATGCTGCACCAAAAGATCCGCCATCCCATCCTTGTAACAATCGTAAGCCCAGTAAATGAGCACCGGTTCCTCCTCTTCCCCGATCTCTGTTTCCAAGTTCTTCCTGCAGCATATGATCTCCAGCATCATCACACCAAAGCTGTACACATCCACCTTCTTCGTGATCGCCATGCTCTTGAACCACTCTGGTGCTACATACCCTCTGGTTCCCCTTATGCCGGTATTGGTTCGAGTCTGGTCAGCCCTCAGCAGCTTCGCTAACCCGAAATCCGAAATCCTAGCCACAAAATTGTCATCCAGGAGTACATTCTGAGGTTTGATGTCACAGTGGATGATCGGAGTGCTGCACTCGTCGTGCAAGTAAAGCAATCCTCTTGCGATTCCAAATATGATTTGGACCCTCTGCTGCCAATGCAACTTTATATCGCCGAACAAGAAGCCAATCAACGACCCGTTTCGCATGTACTCGTACACCAGAAGCCTGTGCGCCCCTTCGTTGCAGTATCCAATCAATTTGACCAGATTCTTGTGATGAGTCTGCCCAATAGATCTCACCTCATTTATGAACTCCTTCTCGTTCTCGCGAAGCAGCCTATCTAACCTCTTCACCGCAATATTAGTGCTAATGTAGGATGACAGCACGCCTTTATAAACTGAACCGAAGGCCCCTCTTCCCAGTTCTTCTTTGAATCCATCGGTTGCTTCTTCAAGCTCCTTGTAACTAAAGACTCTGATATTAAATTCGGACATGCTGGTCTGCGGCTGAAACGTTTGACTCCTCCTCCTAGGGGAACCAAAGATCTTTGCAATGATCAACGCGATGAAGATCACATTAAAAAATCCAGAGCACCCCAGAAGCACTGCTCCAATCTGAATCAAAGTCTTCTTGTCCTTCTTCACCACTGATATAACTGGACCCGATGGCAGCAACAGGGAAGTATTATTAGTTTTCGACACTTTGATCAGTGCCCTCCTGTCGATATAGCTACCCATCTTTCCATTCGACAGCGGCAGCTTCTTCTTCCAGCATTCCTTTCGGTCCCAGAAGATGGCGACCGCGCAGAGGCAATCCTCCAAACAGTACTGTCTGCACTGGTCTTCGTTCACGTTCGTGTAGTGCTCGTAATCCGAGAACGGCCAGTCGGCGTTGTTTATGGGGATCAGGTTGAACTGAGCAGGATCGTATAGTTTGCAGTTGGGTGGGAAGTCCTGCTCGCAACCTTTGTACTTCCGCTCCGGGTCGATGAAGGAGTACCCCGGTGGGCACAAGCAGTTTACCTCGCTCTGATCTCCGCCCGATCTGCAGTAGCTGTTAAAGCCACAGGTGCCGCTACCAGCGCCGTCGGATTGAAGATCTTGGCAGATGTCCGCCGGCACTTTGGCCACCACATTCCATTTCCTACTCCAGGATCCGGTCGCCCTGCCGCTCTTGGGGTAGATGTACTGGCGGAAGACGCCGTCGGGATCCAGCCTCGTACGTTGGAAGAAATCTTCGGTGGAATAGACAGAAGCCATAGTTACGTTGAGCAGAGTACCATTCGTGAGAGAGAAGTATATGCTGCCGGATTCGTTGTAGACGAGCTGAAAGCCGGAATCGGTCGTGTCGATGGACCAGTATGGATCGTATTGGTTTCCAGAGGGGATGGCCAGCGGTAGGAGCTGGAGTTCGCCGCTCGTTTGCGCCGCGAGCTCGAATCGGCCATCTGAGAAGTCGGAGTCGGTGAGCTGGGAACGAAGGTCGGAGCCCAGGCCCAAGACTTGACCCGGCAGGAGCGTGTCCGTAGGAAGATCGAAGCTCTGCCACAGGATGCCGCCGGAAGTAGTGAGGACGACGTTGCCGGAGTCGAGGACGGCGGCGGCGGAGGCGTTGGCAGGGCCCGCGCTCCACACTTCGTTTCCGCCCTCGTCCTTGAGGGAGAGGCGGCCGTCGCTGGTCAGCTGCAGGGTGGAGCCTGATCGGACGGGAGCGTCGCGGTTGGCGGACCAGACGACGGCTTTGGGGGAGGTGGACTCGAACCAGATGGCGACGAGGAAGAGGGAGGCTTGGGCGTCGGTGGGGTAGAATCCGAAGGCGAAGTCGCCGGAGGGAGAGAGCCAGGAGCTGGTCGATGAGCCAGCCGTGAGGGTGGTGCCCTGCGTGATGTTGGAGTAGCTCTGGGCGGAGGAGATGGTCTGGGTTAGTAGCAAGACGAGGAGGAAAGCGCGAGTGAGGATGAGCGAAGGCAAGAGATAGGGAGAAGGGGGCGACGCCATCTTTCGTCGTTCTCTCGAGCTCTATTCTCTGCTGCTCGCTGGTAAGATCATCGGCCTGCTGAGAGGAATTATTTGTTGGACGGCAAGAAACTTGCGAAGTCTTTCTCCGTCGTCGAGAGAGGCCAGGTTGTCTCAATCGTGCTGACCTGGTCAGTCAATTAGTGGGTTGAATAGTAAGCTCGCACGCTGATCACAGGATCTCGCATCCACAGGACTACTAAGCCGAGTTCGGAAGATGAGAGATCAGTGATCTGGATGTTTCCGTGTCATGCTTTTAGATTCGTACTGGCGAAACAAAGTGCTGTGCCCAAAAGCAAGTCAAATCTCTGGGCTGATGGTTAAGCTTGATTGGAGAAAGGCTTTGCAACGCCCTTTGTCTATTCTAATTTTTATCTCTGTTTTCTCTTTCAATTTTTTTTCCCCTGAAAAGATTATATATTTGCTCATGATAAATAAATAAATATATACATATTTTTTATTTCAATTTTTATTGCAAGCCCATATAAGAAACCACCATTTACAGGGAAGAGAAGAGGGGGACCCCCGGGAGCGTAGCACCTGCATCAACGATGAACACATTCCCATTCACGTACTCCGACGCATCATCGACCAGATAGCGGATGAGCGAGGTGACGGAAGGATTCGCCGTGCCAAACGTCCCCAAAGGTACTGTCCTCCTCGCCACTTTACCGATCCATTCCTTCTCCATGAGACGCTCCGTTATCTCCGACTTGAAGATCCCAGGACACACCGAGTTCGTTCTTATCCCGTATCGTCCCATCTCCAATGCCATAACCTGCACAGGCTTTACGAGACTGAGAGGCTCATCTCCGGTTTGGATTATTCCTAAGCCGGTCGAAGGAGAAGTAGACATGGCAAGCTCACCCGCGTGATGGAGTTCACGCCTGTCTTGGATGCAGTGTAGGCGAGCGATCCGGGCAGCTGGCCGCGTGCAGCGCCGGCGATGGATGAGATGTTGATCACCGCGCCCTTCTGCTTCGCATCTCGCATGCGTATGCACACGTGCTTCGACACCAGCCACAGCCCGGTTAGGTTGGTGGTCATGATCCTGTGCCACTCTTCCTCGGACCAGTCCACCGCCGAGTACACGCCACCTGAGCTCACACGCAGCGGACATCAGTAGAACGCTGTGGGATGCAGCAGATGCTTTCTCGAGCACGACAGTGCAACGATCAGAAATCGTTATGGCTAAAATTACCTCTAACTCCGGCGTTGTTCACCAACGCGTCGATGCGGCCGAAGGCGTTCCACGCGTCGTGCACGGCGGCCTCGATCACGGGGCTCTTGCGGCTGACGTCGAGCTCCACGGCGACGGCTTGGACAGTGTTGGAGGAGCCGTTGATCTCGTCGCAGAGGGATTTGAGGCGATCGACCCTCCGTGCGGCGGCAACGATCTTGCACCCGGCGGCGGCGAGGTCGAGGCATATCTCCCGGCCGATGCCGGAGGAGGCGCCGGTGACCATCACCACCTTGCCCTTCAAGCTCCCCTGATCCATCGCTCCCACCTCTGCCGCCATGAACACCCTCGATGGTTCTAGGATCTTCCACGGAACCACGATTTCCACTCGGACGAGACTCGCTGACTCGATTTTCTACCCCGCCTCCGCCCTCCTTATATAACCGGTCGCTGGCACTCGTAGCGGCGGGCTATGGCGGCTGACGTTGGATGAATACGGACGAGAGCAGAGAGAAACGTATGCGACTCCCCTCGGCGGGGTACCAGCGCGGCTCGTTTGTTCGCTCCTCCACCAGATAGAGACATCACGTCACGGAAGACGCTTACGTGGAGTTCATACTCTTCGTCATCGAATACGTTCTCACCGCGGGGTGGTCCCCGCCGTCGTACACTCGAGCGGCTCGCTGCCGTGCGTGGGTTTCGTTTTGTTTGCGGACGCGGTTTCCACTCAGGCAAAACTGCCCATCGCCCCTGTCCCATGATCTCAGCCGTCCATCTGATCTCGAAGGAGACGCGCATGGTTCTGTGGATGGTCGTTGGTGCGGCATGGGACGTCACGGCACTTCCCGTAAGAAGGTTTTGGTGATGGGCAGCGTCCATGTGCTTTGGGATTCAGAGGCATCTTTTCGACGAATGGAAACAATCTCGGGGCCCACATCGTTAAGGAAGTGGGTGGGGGGGCAGATAACACCGATCAATCGCTTTCTTAAAAAAATCGAAGTAAGATAATCAAATGTAAAAAACATGATGAAGGAAATAATATTTGTAAGTTTGTGAAATTTCTCGCATACATATTTCCACGTTGACGTGTTTAACACGTGACGCACACAGTGGGGGGGAGCAACCATTGATTCCATGAAACATCATGATTCGAGCATGTGTGAGGACACGTGCTGTGGGCAAGCGCCTGATGTCACGTGACAACGTCCGCCAGCTGTGTTCGCCCCTGATAAGTTCCACCTTTTTGTTGTGGCTCCTCGACCCATTTTTACTGATTTGATGCTGTGGAGGGTGGAACAAATTTTTTTTTTTTTTTTTGGAATGATTTTAAGATTTTTGTTGGTCATTGGGGTGGTGGTTTTTTCCTTCTATTATATTTTGAAGATCATGTACATATGAGACACCAGAGTTTGGGTAAAATAATAGTGACATTATTTTCTATAGGATTACATATGATATGAAAAAAATATATGAATCATTATTATCAAATCAAAACAAAACAAAACAAAAGTTATTCTTCCAAATGATTCATATATGAGAAATCTTCCATGCAATAATAGTTCTTTAAGTCAGCAGCCATAAAATCTTCCAATTGGAAATCATATGAACTGGGCAAAAGTGGCTTCACAAAATTCCATCATGTATATGAACCAGTTTATATATGTATAAACTTCTTCTCCCATGTGTAAATGATTGCATGCATGAAGTCAGTTCAGTACAAGAAGATCTCAACCATTTCACCAAGTCACACTTTCTCATGCACACCAAATGGATGAGCAGCCAACCAGCCCTCGGTGAGTGCCTCCCAGCTTTCGTGTGCATACCTACCTCATGCTCAGTAAGGAGATCCGATGATGTCATTGCTTTGGAATAGAGCTGCTAGCTTAAAGCATACAAGACTTTTTAAGTAGTGAAGGTGATTCTTGAGAATTGAGACACTTTTTTATTTTTAAAACACAAGAAAAGCCCTAAAGTTAATATTATTTTAGAACGCATGAAATTTATTTTTTCTTTATTTCATTATTATCAGAGAGTTTTAATCTTTTGATTTCATTATTTTCATGTCGTGAAAATTTATTATTTTCTCTATCAATGTGGATAAAGATTATAAATTTTGATTGTTATTTTTCAATATATATATTTTTAATATCAATGTATCCTTCTCTGCTTAAAGTGATGAACACACTGATTGAATCAATCAATGTATATCCATTCATCAACTCTGAGTCTCGATGTGGGATTATTTTATGACTCAATATACCTCATAATCAAACTCTTATATGATATATATAAAGCACGATCCAACGGTGATCTCGTGTCTTGACGTACCTTTTGATCTTGACTCTAATACTAGATCAACTTTTGTATCAATTGTCAATTTGATGAGATAACTAACTCTTATCAAATATCATGATCAGATGTGATAGAATAATTAACATATTAATTTCATTGAAATTGAACTCCTGACTTGAAATAGTTAGGTTGAATCTTAGTCTTACTATACTTCACACTAAATCCGAGTGGTTGATGTTACTACTCGTTTGCTTTGCTTTCCTCGTTCTAAAGATCCTCTACGCAACACCATCCTTCTCCTTTCAACGTAACATCCCATCCTCAGAAACACCAATTGCTTGAGTGGCAAAAGTCGTCACAAAACCTCCCCGTGAGATCCCTTACGTAAGAGGAGATCGCTCTTATCCTCACAAGCAACTTTAAGACTTGTAAGAACGGATCAAATCGGAAGTATGAGGAAAGAACACAAAGCTGTCTTTGGAAGATGCTTATAAAGGCCATGGTCTCGAACTGAGTTGCTGCGCCTGATGTGATGGCCAGGCAATACAGTGTAAAGCCCCTGCAGTCTTTCTATGGCTTGGGAGCGGAATCGCCATGCCCAAGCTCGACTTCCTTCAAGATCAGAAGCCTGCTCAAGGCCTACCTCCTTCGACACATCTCCCATGCCAAGTCCATGGTCGCGGAGCTTCTTCAGAAGAAGAAGAAGAAGAAGGCCATCGACAGCAACCGCGACTTTAAGCTGAGGAAGACGAAGAAGAAGCTCTTCGGCTTCTTTAAGCTGCACCGTAGCTGGTCATCCTCGTGCGTGACACCCATGCCGCCGCAGCTTCCCATCTCGGAGTTTGATGACTCGACGGTGATCTTCACCGAAGACAGCGCTGGTGAGGCGGAGCCACCACTCGGTGGGTGCCTCGACTGGCTCGAGGACGAGTCGGAGGCTTCGGGAGGGGATACGGGCGAAGGAAGCGAGATCGACCGGCTCGCGGAGAGGTTTATAGCGAGGTGCCATGAGAAGTTTAGGCTGGAGAAGCAGGAGTCGTACAGGAGGTACCAGGAGATGCTTGCAAGAAGCATATGAGAACTACTATGTTGCAAGAAGCTTTCCACTGGAGAATGTTTCTGGTGAATAAAGTTTGGCCAGTAGAGGACGTCGTTGCAGTTTACGTTCCACAAATGAATTTTTCTGTGCACCTCTCTCTCTCTCTCTCTCTCTCTCTCTATATATATATATATATATATATATATTCTATGACTGAACAACTTAATCTCTCTCTATATTTATCTTTTATGGCTGTTCTATAACGATGTTTTGAAGATTCTAGTGCATAGATTAAACAGGTAATGATTAAAATAATTCGTATACATTCTCTTTTTATTCTTTGTTTAATCTTTGGAGGATTCTTTTTCTTTTGTATTTGATCTTTGGAGGAGTAGCTCATGTAACTTTTAGGCACATCAAGAATATTTTTAGTGGGAAGCTTCAGGGGCTAAGAGGGGGATAGGAATCATCTTTCATAACCATCACCAGTGATGAAGCGTGTTAGATTCCTGTAAGCAACCAACAAATAATTACATGGCATGCGCTAATTAGTACGTACTAAGCCTAATCAAACCAACCATACAGCTTGAGGGATTACAGTACTGAATGATTAAAGGCGATCTGCAGCCTGCTGTTTGGACAAGAAGTTGTTGAGTTAGCAATTCATATCATCCATAAACCACACACAACATGACAGGAAATTGACATCGACCCTTTTATCTAATGCATCACTTCCCAGAGAAAGGTTGGAAGGTTTCGATTACAACACAGAATAACCACTGGTTAAAGCATAGAAATGTAAACTAATAAACAGAACGGGTGATGCATTTGATAGCGCTATCCTCATAATACATTATCGGAGTAGAACTTTTTAATGGTATATACAATCAGGTTTGAGTATATGGCAGTGATGCCCAATCAAATTCATCCTCAAGATGAGCATGATAGCATGCACACACCTGGTCTGTAAGCCCATGCAGGTGGCAACCGTGCGTACTTCTCCATTCCCGGTTGATCATCGTATGGGTGCTCCATGAGTTTCAGAAGCCTGCGAACCTCCCCATAGTCGCCTTGTTCAGCTGCATCGATGGCACTTTGGCACAGATAGTTCCGGAGGATGTACTTTGGGTTAACAGAGTTCATCGCGGCCTTCCGTTCATTGTCCGACGTACCACTAGCAACCAACTTCAGAAGAAAGAAAGTGACCATCAGGAAAGAGTGAAATAAGCATGCTCATAGCTTCAGAGATGCTCATGCAGAGCCCGAACCACTAAGCAATGCACCAGCCTGGCTGTGGGCCCTAAGGGTTCCATGGGTTGCAATACTAGCAGGGCCCCAAAATATTATTGTTATCATATATAACCTAACAAAGTTCAGTCTGTTTTCACTTGCATCTTAATACAATCGGCTTTCAGCAAACAAATACAGCTAACCTCAAAACCATCAGACTGAAGGAAGTTCCTATATGCATAATAAGTACACGTTTCTTGCCATGTTTTTGCGAGAGTCACTTCTTTGTTACCATATGTAATCATCAAAGCATATTTGCAATGTTCTTTCGGAATACTCATGCACTTCTTTCCTTCACTCCATCATACATTCAAATCGTGAAGCGAAGAGAAATAACTTGCCTAGCTGCAAAACTTATATTCGGCAACTCCTCTTTCCGCATGGGATGTATTGCTATGTCCTAAAATACCTCGTAAAATCCACATGCCATTTGATTTCAACATAAGTTGCCATGCTTATCTTAAAACTTCCTCCTTGCTCCTTGTTGAGCTTCTTGCTGTATCCTCCACTCACCATCACCACTTCTCCTAGTCTACCCTTGGTTGCTCACCTTTATACTATAATTGCATGTTACGAACCATTCTTGCCCCCAATCTATAACTAATAAGCTGAACTGTTGAATTAAATTCCTAGGCTAAGCGGGTTAGGACTTCATTCTTTTGAACCTGAAGTCAGAGGACCAAAAGGAAAAAAGAGGACGAGGATGACATGGACATGTGCTACTATGAAAAATCAGAGTAAATGTATCAACCAAATGAAAATCATACCTCTTCAATATAGGTTTGTACCCAAGTGGTCCATGCCTCCTTCCGCTCCTGGCCAATGTCCAACAAAGCAGCTTTAAGAGGGACAAGGAGCTCATTTTTGGGAGTACCAGTGTCCGCTTTTATATTTGAAAGCAACCGAAAGAAGTTTGTGTAATCAACTTTGTCAACAGCCATGTTGTTGAGAAGGGTACTTATAAGTTGTTTATTGTATTTGGATAAACCTAGTTTCCTGGTCATTATGGACTGGTATTCATCCATGAATTTGTCTCCATATCTGCAAAAAAGATGAACAACCTAATGTCAACAATCAAACTACATGTTTTCCAAAACATAATCAACCATATTTTTCAAAATATAATCTCATCATAAACTAAAAAAATTACCTTTCCATAGCATAGTTTGCCTCCTCTTTGCTGATCAATTGTGCAGCCGATAAGGTTGCAGTAAATTGTGCAATATTCCACAAGCCAATATCAGGCTGGTTTGCAAAACAGTACCTCCTCCCAGGAAGGTCTGTAGTATTTGGAGTATAACTTGGATCAAATGCATCCAGAAAACCAAAAGGCCCGTAGTCAATGGTCAGACCCAACACACTCATGTTATCAGTGTTCAGAACACCATGGGTGAAGCCAACTCCTTGCCAACTGGCAATCAAGGAAGCAGTGCGCTCAGCAACCTCAACTGACCAAGCTGATAAGATCCATGCAAAAAACAGACGGTCAAATATTTAAGTATTTCCAGAAAATATTGAATTCATAGCATACAATATTTGGCAGATTTAGAGATCAACCTTAGCAGATGCACATATGAAGAACATTACCTGCATACTTGTTAGATGTCAGATCCACTATCAAAGAGCCCTCGACACCGACCTCAAAAGACAAGTCATCACTTTTGCTCATTTTCTCAATATGGGGAAAATGATGGCGAATTGTGTAATCTGCCAAAGTACGAACAAGATCAAGGTCTTCTTTTCCCCTAGAGGCATGAATTTGATATGAACCAAAACGCAGGAAGGACTGAGCAACACGGCAAACAATTGCACCAGGTTCATCCTTAGGATTGCCGCTGCAAGGCCCATGAGCATATATAAGGATGATAATATAACAGAGAAAGGTTTAAGAATTTAAGATAAAATATGGATATTTAAAACACACAAGTAGAATCACAAGGTTTATATGAGAGGACCTGAAGTCTTTAAAGTAAAAAAACCCGAATATTCTGTCTATGCATTGTGCTCTTCTGTGAACTTTCATTAGTAAAATGCTACCATCACGTACCTCATATTAAAAAAAAAAAAAAGATGAAAGGAAAAACAGATCCATTTGGAAGCATATGCCCAAAGATGTAACTGTCTTCTGATTTGTGCTACTATGAAGTAATAGTCTATTGACCTGGGATCACTACCCTGTGATTCTAAATAGTATCAACTGTGCTATAACCCCTTCATGAAATGTGTGTAGTGCTGCCATTTGTTAGATGTACAGAGGAAAAAGTAGCCATAAAAATGTTCAACAGTAACATACTCGTAAAACATGTCTCGACTAACAAATTTGCCAGTGGTAACAAGAGAGAGTGCACGAGTAGTGGGAATTCCTAGTCCAATCATTGCCTCACTGCAAAGAAATTCACGAATGCTGCTACGAAGGACTGCCAGACCATCTGCAAATCGGCTATAAGGAGTCTTCCCAGCACCCTTAAGCTGCAATTCCCATCTTTCGCCTCGAGAATTTAAAAGCTCACCAAGAGTAATTGCACGTCCATCCCCTAGCTGACCAGCCCACACACCAAATTGGTGACCCCCATAGCACTGTGCATAAGGTAACCTACAAAAGATAATAATTTAGATCATCATCGCAGTTGAAGCTGAGAGAAAGGTACACAACCAAAGTTTATCATTTAATACTAACCCTCCCTTTAGAGGTAATGCTCCAGAGAATATTAAAGGGAAATCAGGCCGCTCAAATCTGTAACCATACATGAGGGTAGAGTCAAAATAGAGCTCCATTGAAATAACATATTACCCGAGAGAACTAGTCAACAAATCCATGCAAAGCCATCTAAAAATGGAACTATCCAAGATTCCCATGTGTTTTTAAATAATTGAAGATGAAAAATAAATCTTACGAGTCAAAATATTCTTATATATGCTTTAGGCAATAGATTCAGGCAACTACAACGTAGTATGGATGATGTGATCCAGGTAGTGGGGAATGAGAACAGATGAATAGGTATTTGATTCCTGGGGAAACTTGTACATCAAGTCATATTGTTGCAAACCAACCGAAGATGCAAGACATGACACTTGAATTGCCAAATAGTAAATGTAAACATGAAACGAACTTGTGATTTCGCAGGTTTTAGAGAAAAGTCTAGATTTGAGCAATAATTTATCTAATTGGTGAAAAATGTTGATTACTTAGCTGAAAATTTTACATATTTTAGAATTTAAACAGCTGTAGAACAGAGCTAGTCAAGATGCCCACTCTTTTGGATCCAAATCAAGCAATTCAGCAACTGATTCTGACCAAGCTATAAGCTCAGGACTTTCCACCTCAGCAGATGGAGATACTTTACTGTAACATGCACGAAGCACCTGAAAACCATTTGAAAACAGATCAGCTATTTTCTAAAGTTCAAATATTAGCTGCAAACAGAAACTTGTTATTGTTGGTCAAACATATGCAATTATGTTTAAAAGAAAGCTAACTACAGGTAACAAAATTATATTATTAATTATACCAGTTGGAAGATTGGTAACTCTGAGATGTGTTTTTGAACAGAAGGTGGATAATATTATAGTCAACAAGAATTACCACTCCACTACCAGATATTCTTTCAAAATAATACTCATTATTCAAAGATCTTCAAATAACTACCCATGTGTGTATCTCTCATTAAATCGTTCTCAATGCCAATTAGGTAGCTGACAAACAGAGAGCACAAAACTTTGTAAAATCAACGTATGTCTGCTGATACAGCAAGAAAATATCCATTAGAGGACTTTCAACTTATTTTAGTTATGTGGAAGTCTTCAATTCAAGCTTACTAAAATCCAACATGATGGCTTTCATAAGTACTATAGAAAGTTTAGAAACTAGAATGGGGCTTAGGAGACCTAGAAAGCAAACAATCAAGGAAATGAAACAATTTCTCCTGGATGCTTTATCCAGACCGGACAGCAGCGAAGAACATGGGCAAAAAAGGCAGAACGATAGCACAAGATACCGGATCTATTGCAGCCAAACATAGATTAAGCTTAAGGCACTAAGAAATTCAAATATGTCCTTGATTTGTGTATGCTTCTTATTTATCATGTTGCATAAGATAAACCAACAAAAGAAATTATAACTTCTGCACATATACAAAGCGTAGACAGGATGGCTAATTTTGTTACATGGAAAATAAAATGTGTGGTGGAAATTGCAGGAGTAAACACGTCCTGCAAATGAAATAAGTAAAAACATCCACGCTCCAGACACTGACACATCTTAAAAAAGGGTTCTTCTTAGATGAATTAGGACCACGACTCTATTCGTCTAAGTGTCGATCTTGATCGAGAAGCAAGATCCAAACCCACTAGGTCGGTGTTGCGATCAAAGGGTAATATTTTTCATGAATTATTCCCGCAAATAAGTTGAAATTGATCAATACACTAAAAACAATAAGAAGAACATTTGGAGACAATAGCGAGTGTGTCCTAAAACAATCAGTGTAAGAAAGGAAGAAGAAGTACCTGGCGAGGGATCGTATCGGATCTTGGATCACCAGGCAGCTCCCGCGCGAAGGAGTGGTCCCAATTAAACTCCTCGAGTTTCAACCGCATGCCCTTTCCGCCATCGGCGAGTGCGGCCGGAGATTCCGCCGCCGGATCCCGTGCCTCCGTGTTGGACTCCATTGAATGGCTTCGTGATCCTCCGCTCTGTCGATCGGGTCTCCGAGATCCCCGTCGCTCCGACGGCCGCCGATTCAGGTGCCAGCCCCAGCGAAGAGCGGATCGAGAGATTGGGCTGGAGAAGACGGAGGAGGAGGAGAAGAAGGTCTTGGGGAAGGCGGCGAGAGAAGGACCGTGACGAACGAGGGATAGAGAGGCGAGATGGCAGAGCAGCATGGCCCCTTTGGGGTTGTGAAGACTCCGCCCCTTTTGTAGGAGTCGGCGTCTCGTGCGGTGCGAGCGGGGAGCAGAGTAATCGTTGCTGCGGTGGTCAAAGCTCACGAGCTGGCTCTCGCACGGGCGAACCGAGCCTCGGCCCGCACGTGCTCTTGCGGTCTTACGATCACACATATTGGCAACGAGGAATTAAAGGGGAAAAAACAGGGCAAAATAATTAATCGCAAGAGGATTCCCCAAGAACAACGATGGCTTAAACTGTTCCACCATGTGACTCGAAATATCGAATTAAAGGAAAATTAATTACTCACAACCTTATTCTAACATCGAATTATGGTCCTAAATTCATAATAAAATAATAATAATAATATAGTTATTATTATAATCATGTTTGAGGAGAGTTGTAAAAGTTATTTTTTATTAATTATTTAATAATAATATTAATCTAACGTAATATATCTCAAAATATATCAAATTTGATTATTATTTTTTATTAATTATTTAAAAGAATCTACTAAAATATTTGTTACGATTTTGTTCTATTGGGGTTGTGAAAGTTTAAGACCGTTCGTTGGAAGTTAACATCGTTAGTACTCAAAAATAAATAAAAATATATTAGTTCACAAAATAAAGTAAAATCTTATCAAATTTGATAATTAATTATCTTATTTTTTATAAAATAAAAAATGTAGTTTGTGTTGGAATCATGATTTGGAAGAATTATGAAAGTTTAAGATTGATTAAGGTTAGCTCGTTATTACACCCATTCAAAATAAATAAATAAAAATACATCAAATTATATATTTAATTATCTTAAATTATTATAATATATATATATATACTAATTGTTAGGATCATATTCTAATAAAATTATAAAAGTTTGATACACTTGATTGAAGTTGACTCCATTACACTCGAATAATAAATTGAAATTACACTTGTTTATAAAAACATATCAAATTATAATTAATCATATTTAAATTTATCAAAAAATAAAGTACATTAAAATATTTTATAGATTCGTAATATAGTAGAATTAAAAAGCTTGAGGTTGTTTGACAAAAATTGACCAAATATACTAAAAATAAATTAAAATACACTCGTTCTGCAATCAGATTGTAGTTGAGTTTAAAATATAGTGTATTTAGGTAACCTCGTCTAAAATATTTTTAACTTGTATACTTGTATCCACATATGATCTGATCGTAACACTTTTTCATAAACCTTTTATATTTTTGAAGAATTTAAAAGATTTATTTTAAAATCTTTAAAAGTATTTTTGAATAAAGAAGAGATAAAGTGAGAAGAAAGGAAGAGACAGAAGTGTTGAAGGAGTAGTAGAAAGATAATTTAAAAGGATAAGGAAAAAAGAAAACTAGATTGAGAGTTTAGAAATATTTACTCAAATAAAATCAAATCAATATGAAAAAAATAATACCATAGATTTCTCCCTTAGTTCCATGTCAAGTAACATAAAAAGATTCATTCAAATAGAAAAAAAATCCTGTATAAAATTGATTATGAGTAGTGCAAATAACAAGTCAATAATTAAAAATTTTAAATAAAATACTTAATTTGTAAGAAAAAAATGTCATATTAAGTGAAAAAAAATACGGGAGATTCATAATGAAGTCTCACGAATCAAGAGATTATTAAAATAAAATATTATTTTTGATGCATTTCGTGACTCTAAATTATACGTGTCAATATTACATCAATATCGTGAATTTAATTATTACTTTTTATTTATCAACTAATGCTATATTCATCATTACTGTATTTTTAAATATTTGTTATGTTTCTTAATTCAAAATAGTCGATGTTCCTCACGTTTAGAACGGATGTTAATGGAGACGATCCATTCGAAAGGGCACGTACGATGTTTTCGAGCCGTGCAAGGATAAATACGTAAAAGCAGAAACAACGCTAACTCACTGGAGTCTCATTCGGATTCGGATCTTAAGTTTAAATACGGCTCGTTAGCGATATCCCCATCCATTACCCGTAATCCCCGCCCTCGCGTATGACCGGACTCAAAAAATATACGCATCCTCTCATATAAAGCGTTGGAATCCGCCTTTTTACGGATTTCCGTTTCGAACCCTCCCTCCCCCCTCATTGCTTCCCGTCGCCTCCTCTGCCTTCCCCCTCGCCTTCGATCCCTCTCGACCCCCCTCCTCTCCCATCCCTAATTACTTCTCGCTCGATTCGGAATTTCGATCGAATTCGCGTTCTTATGCTCGTCTTCTCGTGAAGAGCGGAGGGAAATCGATTTAGAAGCGGCGGTTCTCTCTTTCTCCGCAGGAAATTGGTTCTTGGTCTCTCTTCCATTTCGACGTTATTGCAGTCGTTCGGGTTCACGCGGTGGAGGATTTGGTTGCGAGAAGACCGACATCATGGCGTTCGATCCATCCGATAGCAGCGGTGAGCGTTGCTTGGCATTCTTGATCCGATTCGTGATTTAGGGTTTTGTATTTGCGTTAAAAATCGTTGGCTCTCTTTGCGCGATATCGATCTTAACGAAGTGGTGGTGCTGCAACTCCGTGGATCAGCTCTGTTTGCTAGCGAGAAACGCTAGGTTGGAGAACTAGGGTTTTGAGTCTGATATGCGGCAAATACTTGGGTCGCTCCGTAGAACGGAACTGTAAACTTCGTCTTTCAGCATGTACTTCCTAGGTCAGCGTTCCGTTTCTTTGAACATCTATTTAGCTGAGTAGGGGTCTGAGATTCTTATTGGGTGTAGAAGATGTTTTTCTTTTGCATTAAAAGACTCGTAATATATGAAGTTGTTGAAGATATCAAAGTTAGGGCTGTTGTGTAAGATATGCAGCAGCATGAGTTGCCATGGTGTATCTTCTACTTTTCATTCGTGTGTTGAATTCAGTAATTGGTTCAATGACAGAAAAGCTACATTTCATTCTGTAGGATATAGGCAGATGAGTACAGTTAGAACATGCATGTCGAATTCAAGAGTTGATTGGAAGTGTCTGGAAATAACTCTTTCATTATGTGATCATGTCAACTTTTTATTATAATTTGGTTACAGCAAGTGTTAAAGATCGCCGGACTCAAATGTCATCCTGAGAGCGCAAGAGCTATAAATAATTACTATATTCATTTTGCATTCAGTTATTTCTGTTAAAATATTTTGGTTTCAGTGCAGGATTCTAGTTTTCTCCAGGTTTCTAGTCCTGATTCTAGAGGAAACTGATGGCCATTTGTTGCTAATTTTGGATGTACACATTGATGCTTGTTTCATGGAGTCTGTATATTGCATAATTTGTACAGCAGAATTGTTGTTTGTAAGACTTAAAATTGCTTTAATGTTTCTTTTTGGCCCTTGCAAGCTTTTTTACTGCTCTAATATGATGAGCCCTGTATTTTGAGATTTCACATTAGATGATTGTGTCCCTAACAAACATAGTCTTCGATGGACTTCTTGAATTTGTTTTGATAATAGTTAAGTATCCTTCAGTCTAGACTTGTTTATGTCTTCTAGTAAATTGCAAGAAGAAGCTAAATATATGGGTGATAGATGGGCCAAGTTTGATCCAGCTTGCTTGTAAATTTAATTTAAATTTTTTTGGGTAGATAGAAGCTCAGTTTAAGCTTGCATAAATGTTAGAGGAACCAAACTTGAACTTGCAACTTGGTCTTGAGCCCAAGCTACCCTCAAGTGCAATAATCCATATATTTAATTGGCTTACTTGCAAACATTGGCTTTACACTCTTTCCTCTGTTTGCACTTTGTTGGCAAGATGAGGATGTAAGCATATGATAAATAAGAACTTCAGAGTGATGCCTTTGATGATGAGAAAGGCTTAGATGAAAGATTCAGTTATTGTGGAAGCAGCAAGGCATACGACATATTTTTCTGATTTTGTGCATATTTCTTATAAGATCCAACAATTATTTATGATGCGACTACAATTTGAACATCAGCCTACCACTGTAATTGGAAGCTTTAGTAATGGAACTTAAGTCTACCACTGCCCGATTGCATGTATCTTTTTCTCCGTCTAGTATTTGTAGATTAATCTCAGGAAATTTGGGGTGTAGTAGTCATCAGCTCCTCAAGCAGGATGGAGGTCTAGATGATGCGAAACTTCAACTGTTTGTGTGGACATTAATGTATATGTTATTTGTCAAGAAGAAGGTTTGATCAGTTGCAAATAAGTAGCCTTGGTATGCCAACTTTGTTTTTACCAGCTTAATTTAAATGCCACCTTTTTGCACTTTTTTTGGCAAGACGCCAACTAAATGCATGAGTATTCACAGACCTTCCAAAGCTATTCACTGTGCAACATATTTGCTCAGCTTCTTTTACACATCTCCTTTGTGATAGTATGCATGGAAGCTGATGCTACTGATTTTGTCGTTGCTATTTGGCTGCAGGAACTGATGATGATCTTCCACCAACTCATCAGAACAGGGGCATAAGAGGACATGTGACTGGTAATGGAAGAAATATTGTTGGTGCTATTCCCTATGCTAGGATGCAGAATGATATGGAGTTTCAGATACATCGAATCGAGCAAGAAGCATACAGTTCAATTCTTCGAGCATTCAAGGCTCAATCTGATGCCATTACTTGGGTATCCATAAATTGACCATAACTGACCTTATTATTGTTGATTTATTTTGCTTTTTACATGCAAATCTTAGTTGCAAGTTGGCTTCATGATGGAACATATACATTCAGGAGAAAGAAAGTCTAATAACTGAACTTAGAAAGGAGCTGAGAGTGTCAGATGAGGAACACAGAGAACTATTAAGTAGGGTCAATGCTGATGACATAATTCGAAGGATAAGGTTTGTTAAGGAACAGATATCTAAAATTTTTGGTTGAAGATATGTTTTTGGCTTCGTTCCTTTTCCAGCTATAAGTTGCTCTTGTGAACTATTTCTTAAATAGGGAATGGAGGCAAGCAGGTGGGCTCCAATCTGGAGTGCTTAATAATGTTCAACCAGATGGTGGCAGGCAAGCACCAAGCCCCACCATCTCAGCTTCTCGGAAGCGGCAAAGAACGTCACAGCCAGCACATTCTTTGTCTTTGGATGCACCATCTCCTGGTCTGTACTCACAACCTATTGCATCTTCCATGCAGCCGTCGTTATCGACCGCAAAAAGGGTAGCTGCAACAGGAGCTAAGGGCAAAAAACCTAAATCGGTGAGTGGTTAGGATGTTGAAAATGTACATAAATTATTTGTTTCTTAATCCCGTATATTGTTTGAATATTCTTACAGTTGTCATATGCCATCTGTTAAATTTATACTTAAATTGCAGGGTCAGGGATTGCCCAGTGCATCTTCGATGAAGTCCATGCAGTATTCTTCTGCAGGTCCTAGTGGAAGGGGCCTAATTGCAAATAGGAACTCTTCTGGTGCTCCTGTTACAGTCGAACCAGCTAAAAAAGCACCATATGATCCACTAATTGGGCGAATAGTTATGACTAGGTGGCCCGCGGATAATCACTTTTATGAAGCCGTCATCACTGATTATAATCCGGTCGAAGTAAGCTTGTTAAGTTTTTCTATGTCTTCATTGTTTTTGCGAGTGCATTGGCAGTTAGAAATTTCTGATTATCAACATTTCACAGGGTCTGCATGCTCTGGTCTATGATAAGGGCACAAACAACGAGACGTGGGAATGGGTCAATTTAAAAGAGGTAAGTTGATTGCTTTTATTATGCCACAGCTACTCTGGTTCTTTTAAGTGATCAGAAATGAAGTGTTTTCTTCTTATTTTTGCAAAAAGTATGTACATGCTGTGCTGATGGCAGTTATAGCATTGGAATTTTACCTCTTATGTTAGCTTGGTCGTTGCATATGTCTAATGTTCACATTATTTCACATTATGCTCTAAGTTGAAAATTTGTGGTGATCCACCATTATGAGCAAATGCGTGAAAAAATGCATTGATGTTTTAGGACTTGTCATAATGCATTGCTAGCCAAAGCACTCTCTGCATTCTATGCTTATTAGTTATATTGAAGATGTCCAAAATATTTGGTGATATTTACTGGTTATCTTTGTTTGTTAAATTTGCGGTGAGTCAGCGACCATTGGATTGATTAGGGATGATCGGCTAATCTGTTATTCTTCTTCAAGACATTGACTGCATGCTTGTAGATATTATTGTCGTATTTCTTGAGTTTGTTATGTTCTTACATATTCTTTTGTAACTTACCGATAGAGTAAGTACCTATAGCTGTCATCTCTTGGTTTGTAAGCCTGATTCAACTTAAATAAGGTCAGGTAGAGTTTGAGATTATGCAGAAAGCCCAAGAGCCCCTAGAATAAGATGGAAATTTTATTAGACAATTATTTTTCTTTTGAGTTCGTGATGCCGAAGTTTGCCAGAATTAGAACAGAAGGATGTTGTTGTTTGAGGTTCATTTTCCTAGGGTAATTGAATGTAATGAACTCAAAGAAGTACATTTTCTCCTTATTGTAGCTTTTATTTCTTTCATCTAATTAGTTGTTAGTTGTGTGCTTCCACATTTACATAAATGAGGTAAAGATAGGATTTTGCTTTAGCCCAAAATTATTCTGCTAGCCTGTGGTTCACTTCAACACACTTAACTCAGAAGGTATCCTTCCAATGTGATGGTAAAAATGAATATTTACAACAAAAAGTATGTATATTGTTCAATGTGAGAATCATTATATTTATAAAAAAAAAATCAAAACCAACAAATAATTTATGAGCTTGCTAATTTTGATTTCATCAATGCTTCAACTTTTAATTTTAGGGCTTACCCGATTGCAGATTTCCCCTGAAGATATAAGATGGGAGGGTGAGGACCCAGATATTAATTATCAGCCTGGGCAAGGTGCACCAGGTCGCAAGATCAAGAAATCCACTGGCCGTGGCGACGCCATTCCAAGTGCCGGAAGGGGAAGAGAAACTATCAAGAATCAGCCTAAGAAAGATTTTCCGACATCTCAAAATGGCATCAGCAAGAAGAACACTGGTGACATCGAGATACTTCACACTGAGACTCTCATAAAGGAAGTATGTTTTCTTAAAAGTTTAGTGAACATGGTTTAACAATCGGTCAGTTTTTTTTTTCTCATGTAACAGAATCTTCTGTTTCCTGTTCCAATCAGGTGGAGAAGGTTTTTGGCGCGAGCCATCCTGATCCTCTTCAGATTGAGAAAGCAAAAAAAGTGTTGAAAGTACGAAAACCATGCCAACTTTCAGTACTCAGCAGCTATGTGTTTTTATGGATAAAAATTGAGGTACTCATGTTTGCAGGAGCATGAACAATCACTAATCGATGCAATTGCAAGACTTGCCGATGCATCTGACGGCGAAAGAGGTAATTATGCGTAAACCCATTATTCTTTTTTTAAGTTCTGAATGAGATCCTTATGCATCTTAACCTATTTTATTATATGCAGTTAATGATAATCTTTTGTGTTTCTAAAGCTTTCCACATAGGGTAAAGCTGAACCAGTTGGTCTGGTTGAGATATGTATTCATTCAATAGGCTGGTTATAGAAATTGGTATCAATTGCTTACTGATACATGTAAAGCATAACAAGATTAATGGTATCGGTAGTTAATTCTTTTCCTTTCTTTCGCATACTCCCAATTACTAAATCGAAGATAGTACACATGAAACTTCCACTGGATGTTATTTTTGGTGGTTCTAAGAGAGCCTGGTGCTTTTGTTATCTGTATGGATCAACACTTGACAACAGCGACTCTTGACAAGTTGCCGTCTACAACCATGCTGAAATGTTAATAGTCTAAAAACCTTATTTGTGGGACAAACAAGCTTTCTTTTGTTGTGGCAGAAGACGAGCCCCAGTTTTCACATGAGCAGTACATGGAGCGAGATGGGGAATGGAGAAATGAGCAGTACGGTGGGAAGCAGCACAGAGCTAATCATCATGAGGACGACATGATTACAGGTGAAGTTGGTGAAGACTCGGATGGCCATCATTTGATCGGGGATGGTGTTGCATCAGGCTACCAGCATCACGGTGACAATGATGACACGTAACTGTATCTCTCCCGCTGCCTGTAGCTGCCCCATGGCTGTACTAACGGCAAATTTGCTTCCTACGCCGAAGAAGAAGCGCATATCTGTTGGCCATTTCTGAGGGAAATATGCCGAGGAACTGTGCTTCCTAATATTGTTTTATTTATAGCTTTGTAACTTTGTAAATGCTTAGAACGGTTGCCATGTTTTTAGCATTGATGTTGCACGAATGTTATGGTAGCAATTATTCATGAGAATCAATAATTTATTTTCTTTTTCTTTTGGGATAAAATATAGATACAATAGGTGACGTTAGCGTCATGGCTCCCGGTAAGGTATGGCCCATATGACAAAGCACTTGGAAGAGAGGAGTTTGCATCTGATGGTCCTCTCACATTTTGATGATATATATGTTGCTCATCTTGCGGATCAAAAAGAGAAGAGAAGCTTGTACGGTTTTCTGAGACTTACTTTCCAACTCCTACCACAAGGAGGGATAGAATGTTCCGTCAAAAGTAACTGCATGTCTACAACGGTGGGAAATGGGGAACTCCTTTCGGCAGCGGCATTTTGAATTAACAAAATCGACCACGCTATTGCCGATGATCCATCTTCATTGGCCACCGACCAAAACCTACACATTCATGAGGTTATTGAAAAGGTATCAGAAGTTGCAATAATGCACTAAACTGAATTGTAAATCTCAAATTTGGTATCATACAAAAAAAAAAGTCATTTCAGCAAATGCTTGTACTAAAAGAGCTATGTATGCAAAGAAATCAAGAGGTGTGTAATGAATTGAACACTGGAAGATGATGTTTTAGCGAAACCTGCAAAGTTAGCAAACGCTCTGACAACAGTGCTGTGTACTTGCTTTCAATTTCTAGTGAGAACTAAAATGCATTCTGTATTATGTATCAAGATTACACGATATTGACCGTGTCATGGATGCTTGAAGAAACCGCAGTTGCCATATATTGAACTCGCAGCTTCGTGAATCATGGAGAACGTGTGGATGTCTGTCAAAAAATTAAATCATGGAGCAGTCAAATTAAATAAATAGTCGAGAAACAAGCTGTTCTTCTGTGATATAAAGTATGCATGTGTTTGTGAAAAAGTAGAATTATTCAGATGCTCGTATACATTCATGTGATTATTAATGGAAAGTCCTGCTGTTTTATCTCTTTCTCTTTCAGCAATAATACTATAGATTTCACATCATCGAGATTCCAAAATTCATCACTATCATGAAATACTTCAAATACAAAACTCTAATAGCTAATTAATCCACTCAAAGCATGGAAGAAACTAAGCACAACCACACATTGAAGATGCAAGTTAAAAAATGTCTAAACCAAATGAAGGCCACAGATGTAAAGAGATGATAGAAAATGCACCTCAATAACATAATAGCTCGACGTAGTCCATGAAAATGTTAATACATGCTTTTGAAAGATAAGAGATGATAGAAAATGCACTTCAGTAACATAATAGCTCGATGAAGTCCACAAAAACATTAATACATGCTTTTTAGGATCCATCCATTCACTGACTGATCGCCTTGCATCCTTGTTACCGATATATATCTTTCCCATACATACTACAAGAACTAGAGGGCTTCATCATCAACATTTGTAAGGGGGTGTGACACGTGGACAACTGATGTCATATCCTACTCTGACGCCTCATCAACTTGACATGTAAGATGAGTGACTCATGCAATCAATACGATGGTGCCAAACGCAATGCCTAATAGTTTATGTGACTAATCATGCCAGGTAATGTTTGGCAATGTTGTGAAACCGCTCCCACAATGATTACCAAGTTACGATTCAAGTGCTATCTCACCTAGAATCCTTCGAATCCTAAATCACACTTTGTAACCTTTGTCAGGCATGTACCCAACGTAATTTTTTTACAACATCCTTTGCTGGATCCATTTATCTCCCGACACCAAGTATGCAACAAACTTGTACTCAAACCAAGGATGGTTTCGAATCTTGGACATCTTGGACAATCGAATCCTAAATCACACTTCTTAACCTTTGTATAGCATGTGCCCAACGTAATTTTTTTACAACATCCTTTGCTGGATCCATTTATCTCCTGACACCAAGTATATGAAAGACTTGTACTCGAACCAAGGTTGGCTCCGGATCTTGGACATCTTAGACAATCAAATCCTAAATCACACTCCTTAATTTTTACAACATCCTTGTGACAAACTTGGAATCGAACCGAGGTTGGCTGAATTAGACAATCAAATTCTTCTTTAACCAACACAAAGCAAAAGGAACTATAATGACCATGCAAGTCATATAATTCGGTAAAAGCTTCCTACTGAACTTATCATCTGTTTACAATAACATCACTGACGAGAAAGCATACGCAAATAAGAAATGGAGAAGGGATTTAATTTATTCGATTCTTCTCTCTTGCTCTCTCATGAATGACTGCTACCGACTAAGGTCTATAACAGATGAAGCTCATCATTAGCATATTTGCACACAAATAAATCCTTGAGGATATGTATTTTGAGGATTCACATCTATCAACATGTGATTGGACCGGCGATACAAACAACAAACAAAAGAGAGAAGAATAAACTGACGAAGAAAGTAGTATAAGCAGATAATCTTACCAGCCACTATCAGCAATAGTAATGGAAATTTCAGTTTCATTATGTTAAACTCGGACCAACACAAAGATGGTCAAGCATTTTGGTGAATCTAGTTGGTTCTTTCGAGGGAAACAATAATCCATCTGTCCATCGGAAGATGATACAGAAAAATCTACAAAAACAAGAACCGGATCATCCCATGCTGAGGATTCATCTGGACAGAGGGATCGAATTCCGCGATGGTATATCCCTAAATTAGTAAGTAAAAGCAACGCAAAGCAAAGCCCTGATCCGATAGATCTCGCGATCGACTGGTATTTCACACAATTAATTCAAAAGATTTAAAGAATTCAGCAATATATTCCAAGGATTTCATGCATTGACGATCGGAAAAAGATGGATCAAATTAGCCAAAAGCAACGCAGCGATGATCACGGAGGAAGAAGAAGAATCGCGCACCTGTTGATGAGTTCTTTCTTGATCGGGTTTGGCCTCTGGCGAAACCCTCTCGAAAGATTCATGGTGCAAATAGGGTTTGAATAGATCCATGGGGGAGAGAGAGAAGAGAGAGAGAGAGGGGTAGAGTTTGATGCTTTCCTTCTCCGGGCGACGAGACTTCCTATCGATGGGAAGGAATGAGAGGCGTTGCGGTTGGGGAATAAAGAGGGAAGACGAGCCTGAATTAGGTCTTAAAAAAGGGGTTTTTATTATATATTTATATTTTTCTGATTTTATTAATGTTTACAATGTCTCTTCGGTGAACCCCCATTAACCACTAATGATAATGATCATGATATTAATAACCACTTGAAAATAAAATTTGATTATTTTTTTAAAAAAAGATTAATTTTTCTTTCACCATATACTTTCATTTCCAAGAAAAAAATAAGTAGTCCATAAATCGTATTTGAATATTAAAATTTTAAATTTTAAAAGGTAAATAATTAGTGATCTAACAAATTCTGTATATGTCAGGTGATTGAGAATGAATGACTTGTTCCAGAATCGTCTCGTGTCTTCTTCTTGGGAGAGTGCGACTAGTGCCCTCCGATCATAGCACGAAACACCAACTTACGTTTTACCCGGAAATGGAGGTGAGTTCGGGGGACCCAACAGATGTGTCCCACACTGTGGAGGGGAACTATTAGACGACATTGTCTACCCTAAATACGACACTTCATATGAAAGGAGAACACAAGCAAATGAACATCCAAAGTAAAAAAAAGCTACATGATGCTAAATATTCTAATCCAACAATCAGGGCTTTTCGATGACTCCTAAATGATTCCAAGTCCTATTTACCTGCAACAAGACAATCATTCCGCTCTCTATTCAATGCCGACGATGATGCCGCGGTCGTTAAAAAAAAAACCATGGAGAGAGCCTTCTGCTTGTCTCGTCCCCTACTATTATGCAGAGTGTTGGCCTGTCGATTGCCAGTCTCATTGCATTCAACCCGTTGTCCACGTACACGACTGAGCCGGTCACCGCTGAGGCCAGAGGAGAGACCAAGAATGCTGCTGTGTTGCCAACTTCATCTGTAAAATGTAATTTGGATTGATACATGAAACACAACTCTTCAGCTTGATCAAAAGAAGATAGGGACAAACTAATAAATGTTGAACATGACCTGCAAGCAATTCTTTCTGCAGTGGGGCGTTGGAATAGGAGTAATCTATCATCTTCTCGATGAATCCAATGGCTTTTGCTGCTCGACTTCCCAGTGGCCCTGAGCACATGTTTGACCAACTAGATCAGCAAGGAAACACTTGCATATACGTACTTTTATAGTGAATGATTGCGACTGAACTGATCCAGTAAAACATGATTGATAAACAAAGATAATAATGAACCACATCGTGCCTAGTACAAAATCACGAGGGAAAAAAAGAACAAAATCATGAGGGAAAAAAGGAAAAAAAATAATCAGTGAGATTTCTAACTGAAATAGCTAAAATCTTTCAGGAAAAGAATTAGATTAGAATGATTAGTCTTGTTTGTAACACCGAGGAGATGCTCACAATTTTTAACCTAACCACGATTTACGAAAAGACATGCCTGCAGATATTGTATTTACTCTGATTTGGCCTTTTCTTCCAGCTTCAAACGCCAGCACCTACAGCCAGAAACAAATGTGATAAAAAGTTAATGCAAACCACAGCAGTAAATGCATTGATGAAAAATCTAGATACTTCATGGAAAGTAAGGTTTACTCGGGTATCACTCTCTAAGGCTGCTTATGCTGAACTCATTCCACCTCCATATCTGCAAGTTGATACAACAACTAAATACATGAGTGTAAGAACTATATTAGCTGATTTTGACGAAGAAGTTAAAAACACGTTATACCCTGGGATGGTTCTTTCACAAGCAATGTATGTTAGAGACACTGAAGCACCCCCTGCCATATTGAGACACTTTAAACTTAAGCAGGCCAAATTGCCAAACAGAAGTAACAAAAGACAAAGATGCCAAGATTCACCAGCAGAAAAGAAAAATAAAAGGCAGAAGCATGAAATCCGGGCAACTTTTGAAAGGAATCTAAAGAGTGTATTGGTTTACTTTGGGCAATTATAATGTATTATTGTATTATATGGGGCCAAAACAACCTTGTTTAGTTGAAAATGTTTGATTCGGTTACTTTTGATTTTGAATTGTATTTTCTTTATCTCAAAAATTTTCAGATGATTCCAATCCTTCTTCCTCTACACCCAACCCTCTCTCATATTCACCTGTATCTGCTTATAGAATGCTCCTTTATTATTATGCTGCTTTCACTATGATCATAAAGATACAATTATCATATAGGGCTTCTACTGCAACATTCTTGGCTTGCAAGGTAAGCTCGTTACTGGATTGGAAGGCTTAGCCAAGAGTTGTCTAATAACAAAAAGGAACACATACTGTCAGACTTCTCCTGAAACACACGCAATATAATATGACATGTTCAAGTGTTTATTTAAGGAAATGAAATAAACCTGGATTCATCATCGGAAGGAAGTATTGGAGTAAGGAAACGAAAGAATAACTAGATGCCGAGATTGCAGCAAGATGTCCTCTTCTTGATGTCTCTAGAAGCAGCCTGGTTACCTGTTTACAGAAATAATGATTTTGAAACACTATATGTATGAGTATATATATATGTGTGTGTGTGTATGTATGTATGTATATATGTATATGTATATGTATGTATGTATGTATGTATGTATATGTACATATATATATGTATATGTATATGTATGTATGTATATGTATATATGTATGTATATGTGTATACACACACACACACACACATATATATAAAGGTGAATAAATAATACCTCTGGTCCATTTGCAAGAGAATGAACAAGGATGTCAATGCTTCCAAAATCATTCTTCACAGATTCAGCGACTTCCTGTGCAAGCAAAAAGCAGCTGCACTATATATAGCAACCACTGTAATCTAAAAACATTATTGTAAGATCATCATGACAAGAACACATGTACAATTATATGAGAAAAGAAATGGATCACAATTTAATGAAGACAAGGATTAATATTTTACCTTAACGGTCCAGTTTGAGGACCCTCCATACCTTTTATTTGTTTTAACCTGAATTGGAAACATATCAGCAAGTTATTATTGATTGAAATGTAAAAAGTAAATTTTAAAGAGAACATTCTGCAGGTGTGCTTTCATACATCTTCTGGAACATCCACAGGGGTATCATAAACGACATCAAGAGGATAAACTTTGGATATCTCCATAAGAGAACCATTTGACAATCTACAAAATGACATCATCGACATAATCACTCCATCAAGTTACAAGTCATGGAGAACCTATACTTAGCCTAATAGAAGAATCAAATGAAAACAATCATGAATGCCTATGATTCTCATAAAATACATACCAACATGAGTTGTCAAACTTGCCACGCCTTAAGCTTGTCTCAAAAATGTTTAGGGTCTGCAGATGATACATAAGGAAACTCAATTGATTACCCAATATAACAGTAATATCGGTTGGCATGCAAAATCACATACAGGAACCAATGTTCCGACAAGAATTTCTGCCCCAGCAGCAGCAAGAGCTTTTGCAATTGCCCATCCATAGCCATTGTCATCAGCCACTCCAGCAATAAATGCCCGTTTTCCTGAATAAACAAATAAGTATGGTGATGAAGCTTACTGAGGAAATAAGTATGATCAGAAAGCTTATCAGGGATGAAGTGGCATGTCATGTATTAGAATTGGAGATACATCATCTTGAAACAGTTTATTTACATGAATATGAAATCATAATGCCATATCATCAGTTCAAAAAGAAAGCAGCAATTGTGTTTCATAAAGTGGTTTTCTGAACATGCATTGTCAACAAATAAACATCCAGCATATAATTGTCATTAAAAAAAGAGAGGAAAACCACTTGGGTGAGTCTGAAAATAACAGTTACCGAGAATCATGAGCAAGATAATCAGTGATGGATTCATGCAAGAATGTGACTCAAATGGATTAAATAGTGTGGACCAGACCATGACTTGACTTCAACAAAGTGAATCATATAGAAAAGAACAATGTATGCTTAAGTTAGTCATCCAGATTTTCATCCTGGGACATATATAACCTTCACTTGAAAGATGCACATTAATATCGATTGTCATACCTTGAAGCTGTAAATGTTGTTAAACTCTAGGACAGTTGAGATTAAGGTGTGCAAGTGGTCTTCACTTGCCATTTTGTAAGGAAGTTAATAACACCAGATATTGCTTATGGTGCACATCAAGACATTCTTTTAGCTTATTAAACCTTAACCCAAAACAAGATTATAAGTTTCAGTTGCCATATCTGCTATAAGACATAGTCAATCCTGCATGTATCTTAAAATATTATAAACAAAAAAAGGGTAATGAAATGTATTTCACCAATTATGCTATCAAAATCATTTCACCTATTTTTAGCCGTTGAATATCCTCCTAGGGACAAATAATTCAAAATGCATGGAGATTGCTAGCAGTACCACCACTCACTAAACTTATAAGGGCACCAGAAATCATCTAATAGCTGGTAATTCCACAGATATGGGATTAAGGAATAAGGCGATAAAATGTGGCAAGTTATCTTTGGGTCAAGATTTCTAGGTGCTACAAAGGTAACCTGGAAAAGCTTTAAGCATTAATATTTAGTGAAATACCATGCTGGTGCAGAAAGGTGAAGATATGAATAAACAGTTTCTACTAAAGGAAGAAGACAGAAATGACAAAGTTCACTTAATCCTACAATAATTTAAGTAAAAATCTACAAAATTTCAGACAGACACATAAGATGCATACAACAATTCTGATACCAACCTGAAACCCTTGCCTAGCAGAATCAAAGCATTTCTAACCTAACACAGACTCTGAATGAAACTCCTTTCTTACTTCATTTTAGCAATGAGAGAATCAATCTCTGCTCCTTTCATTCCTAACATGACACAGAAAGGTTCATCCCTATGACAAAAGAGATGTGGGAAAATATCAAGAAAACCCCACTTCTAAGTCAATTGAATAGATTTATCACAAAATAGGAAATTGTTACAATATAGATAACATAAATTGCTGTAGACACACAAAATATGCACCGATAATTTCTCAAGTCAAGCAATGCAACACCTCTGAGATCAATAGGCAACCCATATGCTGTGCCTTCCTCACTTTCCCCAGTCATTGCCCTGGGAACAATTCTGTGATACTTTGAAGAGGAGGATGGGTTATCTCCCAGGAAGACCTTGAAGAGAGATGTTTGACAATTTTGTTAATCCTTGACTGGCTACTTTCGGGTTGAACTTGGAAGCTGTGGCTCTTGACATGAACATTCTCTGGGGAGAAGAAATGCAAGGCCATGCTGCCACCACTTGCAAACCAGCAACTGGTGATGCTCCCATTATTCTTCAGATACCAAATAAGCCTGCATGATCCATGATGGAAGACACCGGCTTTAGATCAAACTACGACGGCAGGGATGCCAAAAAGGAGGAGGAGACAGAAGGAAGCGCACGGCTGTCGACGACGCCGGCTCGTCGTCGGATCAGTCTGAGGCAGCCGTCGGCTTCTTAAATGGAAGTGATTTCGATGAGATGGACGGGGCGCCTCAACAAGTTGCAGCAGCGGCAGCGGAGAGATCGAGGTGGAGGGAGCAGCAGCAGAGAGGAGGCGCGGCAACCCTGTTCGCGTTGTTGAGCTGCCAATGCTAGCGATAGGTTTGGTTAGGGTTTGTGCCGAGATCTGGCGGAGCTCAACCCTCCTCTAAGTTTGATCTCATGCGCTCGGCAGCATCTTAGGTATAATTATATATTGCATAATATTCAAAATATGTTTTGAATATTATTTTTTACTTCCCATCGAAACCAATTAAATGGAACCAATCAAACTGATTTGATATTAAATCGAACCAATTATAATATTTTTAAATAAGCGTATAATATTTTTCATCCAATCAGAACAATTATAATGTTTTTAATAGGGTCATAATATTTTTTACTCGATTAAAAATATTAAATCATATTCATTAATTTTACAGTATATATTAAGGTTTCATAAAAGTTTTTTAAAATTTTAAAATAATTTTGAATAAAATTTTAATATATATATATATATATATATATATTCAAAATAAAGGACGATTCTAATTTTTCTATGTAACCTTAAATTTAAGCCTATGACTTGTGAAAAACTTATAACATTTATCTTATATATTAAAAATAATTATAATAAAAAATTACGAAGGTCTTGACAGATTTCAAAATAAACTATAATAAAATTAGGTCTCGATATTTTAAAAAAACCTTATAATACTTATAATCATTTATTATGAAGGAATGATAATAAGAATTAATGATTAATGATAAAAACACTGTAAACGAAGAGAAAAAAAACCTATAACTCCACGCAAAAAATATTACAATACTAAATCAGTTGTCAAGGAGAAGTTCATATGGTTGTGATTTGACTTTACACAATGCTTTGATTAAATCATTTTCTTATGTCATTTCTCTTTTTGTGTCTCATGGCATCAAATGTTTATGCATTACTTGCATTTTCGTGTGTGGCCGGAAACCAATTGCTAATAGAAGGGGGACTACGTGATGTTGCATGGCGAAAGCAAGAATCCGTGATGCATGTGAAGGTTGCATGCTGTGTCTTTTGCAGGGCGCATTGCACCGTCAATTTGCTATCGAAGGTTGTATTCTTTATAACGCGAGAATAGTTTAGGATAGTCTTTTATCATGGAGAAATGATATGTGATAATGAGAAATAAAGCTACAAGACGTTGTGTGATGCCATGTTAGAATCCTTACATAATCTGGGGTTGATCTCTTTAGGGGATCGACCTCCTTCGAATTCTATAAGGGTTTCTTCATTCAAGTTCTATAAGGGTTTCTTCATTCAAGTTGTTATTATAAGACTACAGAAAAGATTCATCAATTACTTGACAAAAGAATAAGAATATATGACTATTTATAGAGCTTCTAAACCTTAACTCCTAATAGGATTCATATAGATACTTCTAACCAACTTCTAATAGGACTCTTATTCCTTTGCGATTCTTAATTCTTCTCTAAGAAACAACCTCTTAATCCTAATCGACCTCTTCACATTTTTAATAAGAGTTAGCTTAAATAAATTTTACATGAATGACTCTCTCAATTAGGACTTGTTAGTGTAAACAACTTTATGCCGTGGCCTCAGGGTCGACACGGCTTGGTTCGGGTCCGAATGAGCGGGGATCTTGCTCAGGGTTCCTCGGTCGCGTCGAGGCTTGTCGGGGCGCTCTGCGGGGAAGGGTTCCTCCCCACGATGTTGGGAAGAAGCAGCTCTATTTTCGTACCTACACACAGGTCGGGTCGGAGGCTCGACCCGACCCCTCCAACGATCAAGTCAGTGAGTTGAGTCAAGTGGTCCTTCTTCCTTCCCCTAGCGTGGGGTTTTTATAAAGTAACTTACTATTTCTGATGTGCTTATTTTGCAAGGAGCAGGATCATACTCCTAGTGACGTCTGACAGCGGTGTTGGCGTGGCGTGAGGGATCGGGTCTGAGTAGGACATTAATGTGCCTCGGCCGACGTTCCGATCCGTTTGACCAGGTGCTGTTGGGTCGACCGAGGCGTGAGGCGTCATTCGGGGCAACTGACGTCAGCCCGAGTCTTATCGCCATTATTATCCTCATTATATTCCCCCCCGGAAAGAAGCTATACGTCGGTCGTTGTGATGGGGAGTCCGAGGCATGGCTTCAGCTTTCAGTACTTGTTCTTGCCGGGCGACTGCTGGTCCGTTACCAGGGGCGTGATCCAGATTTAGCAAACAAGGAAGGCTGGGCGTGCAACGATGATCTCGGGTAGCATGCAGCCGATGAGCACGTCTCAGGTGGGCAGGCCGCGCAGAGGATGTGGTCTCAGGCAATATGCTGCCGAGGAGCACGTCTCGAGCGGGCAGGTCGCGCAGAAGAGGTGGTCTCGGGCAACATGCAGTCGAGGAGCACGTCTCAGGCGGGCAGGCCGCGCAGAGCAGGTGGTCTCGGGCAACATGTAGCCGAGGAGCACGTCCCGGGCGGGCAGGCCGTGCGGAGGAGGTGGTCTTGGGCAACATGTTGCCGAGGAGCACGTCTCGGGCGGGCAGGCCCCGCAGAGGAGGTGTTCTCGTGCAACATGCTGCCGAGGAGCACGTCTCGGGCGGGCAGGCCGCGTAGAGGAGGTGTTCTCGGGCAACATGCAGCCGAGGAGCACGTCTCAAGCAGGCAGGCCGCGCAGAAGAGGTCGTCTCGGGCAATATGCAGCCGAGGAGCACATCTCAGGCGGGCAGGCCGCGCCGAGGAGGTGGTCTCGGGCAACATCCAATCGAGGAGCACGTCTCAGGCGGGCATACCGCGCAGAGGAGGTAGTCTCGGGCAACATCCAATCGAGGAGCACGTCTCAGGCGGGCATACCGCGCAGAGGAGGTAGTCTCGGGCAACATCCAATCGAGGAGCACGTCTCAGGCGGGCATACCGCGCAGAGGAGGTAGTCTCGGGCAACATCCAATCGAGGAGCACGTCTCAAGCGGGCAGGCCGCACAGAGGAGGTCGTCTCGGGCAACATGCAGCCGAGGAGCACGTTTCAGGCGGGCAGGCCGCGTAGAAGAGGTAGTCTCGGGCAACATGGAGCCGAGGAGCACGTCTCAGGCGGGCATACCGCGCAGAGGAGGTAGTCTCGGGCAACATCCAATCGAGGAGCACGTCTCAAGCGGGCAGGCCGCGCAGAGGAGGTGGTCTAGAGCAACATGCAGTCGAGGAGCACGTCTCAGGCGGGCATACCGCGCAGAGGAGGTAGTCTCGGGCAACATGGAGCCGAGGAGCACGTCTCAAGCGAGCAGGCCATGCCGAGGATGTGGTCTAGGGCAGCATGGAACCGAGGAGCACGTCTCAGCCGGGCAGGCCGCGCAGAGGAGGTGGTCTCGGGCAACATGCAGCCGAGGAACATGTCTTAGGCAGGCAAGCCGCGTAGAGGAGGCGGTCTCGGGCAACATGCAGCCGAGGAGCACGTCTCGGGCGGGTAGGCTGCGCAGAGGAGGTAGTCTCGGTGAACATGCAGCCGAGGAGCACATCTCAGGCGAGCAGACCGCGCAGAGGAGGTGGTCTCGGGCAACATGCAGTCGAGGAGCATGTCTCAAGAGTGCAGGCCGCACCGAGGAGGTTGTCTCGGGCAGCATAGAGCCGATGAGCACGTCTCAGGCAGGCAGGCCGCGCAGAGGAGGTGGTCTCGGGCAACATGCAGCCAAGGAGCACGTCTCAGGCGAGCTGACCGCGCCGAGGAGGTGGTCTCGGGCAGCATAGAGCCGAGGAGCACGTCTCATGCGGGCAAGCCGCACAGATGAGGTGGTCTCGGTGAACATGCAGCCGAGGAGCACGTCTTAGGCGGGCAGGCCGTGTAGAGAAGGTGGTCTCGGGCAGCATGAAGCCGAGGAGCACGTCTCAGGCGGGCAGGTTGCGCCGAGGAGGTGGTCTCGGGCAGCATGGAGCCGAGGAGCACGTCTCAGGCGGGTAGGCCATGCAGAGGAGGTGTTCTCGGTGAACATGTAGCCGAGGAGCACGTCTCAGGCGGGCAGGCCACGCAGAGGAGGTGGTCTCGGGCAGCATGGAGCCGAGGAGCACGTCTCAGGCAGGTAGGCCGCACAGAGAAGGTGGTCTCGGGCAACATGCAGCCGAGGAGCACGTCTCAGGCGGGCAGGCCGCGTAGAGGAAGTGGTCTCGGGTAGCATGGAGCCGAGGAGCATGTCTCAAGCGGGTAGGCCGCGCAGAGGAGGTGGTCTCAGGCGACATGGAGCCGAGGAGCAACTTGTCTTGAACCAACGACCCATTACGCGGTGATGTGCGGACGCGGGGGGCTTAGTCATCTTCCGTCTGTGCGGGAATCCAGGAGACGGTCACTTTCGGGAGTCACCGGTTCCCGAGACTGAGAAGACTAGCGCTTCGGCCTCTGCACCGCGCGCCTATTGGGAGCCACGTCAGTCCGCATTTATGTAGGAGTGACGTTTGGTCTTCCGAACGTGCTTTGGGAGGGGAAAGGTCGCCGTTGGGGGGATTTCGTCTATAAGTAATGTGTCGTATGTTCCCTGCACGCCTCCTTGCATTCGCTCAGTTGTTTCTCCGGACCCCCTCCTGCTTCGTTCGCATCGACCGTTCTTCTTCCCCCTCTAAAGGTCAGTAAGGATGGTGTCTCATTCCTCTTCTCCTCCACCTTCTTCCCCTTCTATTTCGGGTAACGAGAAAAAAATGATGTCGTCGAGCCCAAACTCGTCGTCCGACGAGAAGGCGGCCCGGGCCCTTGAAACCCTAATGTGGCCGCACGACCTCGACTCCACCGTGAGCGAGTCATCGCTTGGCACCCTCCGAGAGTGCTATGGCATCCTGGAGGAATTCGTCCTTCTAGCCCCCGAGCTCGGGCAACGGGCGTATGACCCAATCCCGAAGGGTTTCGCCCTAACGGTAGATGCCTTCGAGGCCGGGTTACGCCTCCCTTTACATCCAGTTATCAATTCCTGCATTTCATGGTGGCGTATCTCTCCGTCACAAATGGCGCCGAACTCCTGGCACTATCTGGTGGCATTCCTAGGGGAGTGCCACTACGCCAACATCACCCCGACCTGATCTCTTTTCCTTTCCTGCTTCCATCTTTCTAAGGGGTCGGGGGGTTATTACTTGTCCGCCCGGTCGGGCTTTCGGGTTAGTGGGGCTCCTTCCAGCAATAAGGGATGGAAGGGGCGCTTCTTCTTTGTCTGCCGCGCGGAGGGCTGGAGCTTCGGGCTCCGATGGGCAGCGCGTGCGATCGACAACACCGCCTCGGCTCTGAGCGACAAGGAGTACCGGAGACTTCGGAGGCTCAAAGAGATCCTTCCAGCCTCGAGAGCCATCCGAAGCATAACTGAGCAGTGGCTGGTCGAGGCGAGTCTCAGCCCGACGCCTCGAGGTATGCCCTAGTGGGTAGTGTTAGGGTTTTCCTCTGGGGATCGTTCGATGTACTAACCAATGTTGCCACTTTTGTGCAGAAATGGTGAATCTCCGAGCTGTGCACGGGGGACGAGCTCCGTCGGCACCATCAACACGCCCACCGACCGAGCTGAGGGTCGGCTCGAAGGAGGCACCGGTGGAGGTCGATGGCAGCCGACCTCGAAAGAAGGCGAAGACTTCAACTCTGAAGTCGCTGGATGCAACAGCGGTCCAGCCGGCGAGGGTCGTCAACGCACCGGCCGGACGTGCGGGGCGGAGCCTCGGGCAGGGTGAGGCCAGCCCTAGTAAGGAGGCGGCAGGGAAGGCGCCTCGGGAGCCCTCCATCCCTGAACTTTGCCGCCTCCTGGCGGGAGCGCAGGACGAGCTATACAAGACGTGGGTGATGGGCGACCTCCCGCAAGGGCAAGCCTCGAACCCGTTGGTGGCCCGTTGGGGAGGCTTCACTCGGGGGACCCGAGTGTGGGCTGACGGGGACTCTGAGGCCTTGTTTGTCCGTGGGGGGTTTCACCCCGACATAGCTCGGGATCTGTATGCTCTGCCCTTCGAGGTTCTTCTCAGGAAGTCGGTTAAGTCGCTGCTTTGGGTAAGTATTACGACCCTGGCCTCTTTGTCAGTGCGTGAGAGGTATCGTTCTGATTTCTTTCTCTGCAGGGTCACCATTATGTCGTAACGCTGATGGACCACGTTCACGACGTGGGTCGGGTGATCGACTTTTTGAGCGATCGCAATGATGAGCTTCGGAAGCAAATCGATGAGGTCCGTGCAGGGGCGACTCCCGAGGCGGTCGCGGCGGCCAAGCAGCGTGTCTCGGATCTGGAGGCAGAGGTTATGTGCCTCTGATCCGAGCTCAAGGCGGTCGAGGAGCTAAATAAAGAACTTCAGACGAATCTAAATGGGGCTCGCGCTGAGGTCTGTCAGGCGAAGGGAGAGGTGGTCACGCTGACCAAGAGACTAGAGGAGGCGCACGCCGAAGCGCGGAGGGCTTCCAATGCCCTTGCTAATGAGATTTGCCAGCGGCCAGAGAAGGACAAGAGACTGATCGAGGGCTCCAATGAGTCCTCGGGCTTTCAGCTTGGCCTGATCCGGACAAGGCAGGTTTCGTATGAGTACGGGTATCGGATTGCTCTGGGTTGCTTCAAGGCGCGCCATCCCAATCTTGAGATCGCGGAAGACCCCTTCGACTCCTTCCCTGAGGACCTGGACGTCGATATGTCCGAAGAGGTTCCTTTTGACGATAGTGTCGAAGCTCCTGAGAAATAATGTAGTTGTTTTGTAATGATTTTCTTCTAACTTGTTGGTCGGGTTTTGTCCAATGATGTATACGTGTCGCTCGGTCCTGTAGCCTAATTCCTATTTGAATGAAAAGAGTTTTGTTTAAACCTTTGCCTTGTCTCTTTTCATTTTATTTATGCGAAAAATCTTTTTAGATTTTGCACATTCCAAGTTCTTGGCAAGGGGTGACCTTGCATTGTCGTGAGTCGGTACGTGCCGACCCTAACAACGTCGATCACCCGATAAGGTCCTTCCCAATTGGGGGCCAGCTTCCCCCTCACTCAGGTTGGGTCGCTAACTTCGGCTTTGCATAGGACCAAGTCGCCTAATTTAATTGGTCGGGGCCGGACCGTCCGGTTATAGATCCTCGCGGCAGCTCTCTTATAGGAGAGGGCTCTTAAGTGTGCGTCGGCGCACCGCTCCTCGAGCATGTTGAGGCCGGCTCGAAGTCCCTCAATCGACGTTCCTTCCTCGTAGTTTTTCGTCCGGAGGGTGGGAAAAACCACCTCGGGCGGTAAAATGGCCTCGATCCCGAATGTAAGGCTATAGGGGGACTCCCCAATTGCGGTTTTGGGGGTGGTGCGTAAGGACCATAAGACGCTCGGGAGCTCGTCCGTCCAAGCCGATCGGGCCGCGGACACTCTTTTTTTGAGCCCGTCCAGAATGTATCGATTGGTTACCTTCGCTAGTCCGTTCGTCTGAGGGTAAGCCACCGAGCTGAACCTCAGCTGGATCCCGTAGCTCACGCAGAACTCCCGAAACCGCGTGCTGGCGAACTGAGGCTCATTGTCCATGATGATAGTCTTGGGCAAGCCAAACCGAGTCACTATGTTCCTCCACACGAATTTCTCCACTTGTTGCTGTGTGGTCGTCGCCAGCGGTTCGGCTTCAACCCATTTGGTGAAGTAATCCACTCCTACGACGATGTATTTTCGTTGTCCTGAGGCGGGCGAAAAAGGTCCGAGGAGGTCTAGCCCCTATTGTGCGAACGACCACGCGCAGTCAATGGGGGCAAGGGGGACCGCGGGCTGCCAGGGCGTGCGGGCATGCTTCTGGCACGAGTCGCACCGTTGTACGTAAGCCTTCGCGTCTCGACACATGGTTGGCCAGTCGTATCCTTGGCGAAAGATCTTGTGCGCCAGGGTTCACCCACCGATGTGTTCTCCACAAATCCCTTCGTGGATCTCGGCCAGAACCAACTGAGCTTCCTCGGGTTCCAGGCACTGTAGGAGAGGGTGCAAGAAAGATCTCTTATAGAGTCGTCCACCGATCTCGGAGTGCCACGCCTACGACCGGCGCAGGCGCCGAGCTGTAGCCTTGTCGGGAGGAAGGGTCCCATCCCGCTTGAAGCGTAGTATCTGTTGCACCCATGTGGTCTGCGCATCGCTCGAGGTCGCAGCAGCGATTTCAATGGCACGGAAAGGGAACTCCTCGACCTCGGGTCGGGCTTCGGGAGCTGACTTCGACGCCAACTTAGCTAGTGCATCGACTCGCTCGTTCTCGCCCCTCGGGACATTAGATAATGTAAAATGAGAGAACTTGGCGGTCAGGTTCTTTACCTGTGCCAAGTACTTAGCCATGATTGTGTCCCGAGCCTCGTATTCGTCGCTGAGTTGCTCGGCTACCAGCTGCGAGTCGATGAGGACGTGTACAGCGTCCACCTGCAGCGAAGGGAGCGCTCAAATGATCGTCCGTCGGGGGCTAATAATACTAGCCCCGTGCCCGTGGCCTTTGAGTTGGCCGATCCGTCCACACGCAGGACCCATCCCTCGGAAGGTTGCTCAAGATCCTGGTCCTCGATTTGGGTTAGTTCCGAGATGAAGTCGGCTTTGGATTGGGCTTTGATAGCGGTTCTCGGCACGTATCGTATGTCAAACTTGCCAAGCTCCACCGCCCATTTGAGAAGACGACCTGCAACATCGAACTTAGATAAAATCTGTCGGAGCGGTTGGTCGGTGATTACCTCCATCGGGTGAGCCTGGAAGTAGGGACGTAGCTTCCGGGCTATTAATACAAGTGCCAATGCCAGTTTCTCAATTGGCGGGAACCGCTCCTCGGGCTCGTTCAGGACGTGACTGATGTAATAGATCGATAGCTGTTCACCGGAGGCTTCTTTGGTCAGGACGGAGCTGACGGCGTGCCTGGAGGCAGCCAGGTAGACGTTGAGCTTCTCTCCGAAAGAGATTGAGGCAAGTCGGGGAAGGTTGGCCAGGTGTTGTTTCACTTGTTCGAAGGCTTCCTCGCACTCCGTCATCCATTGAAAGTTTTTCGGGTTCTTCAGCGCCCGGAAGAAGGGGAGGCAGTGATCACCCGATCGGGAAAGAAACCGGGATAGAGCGGCAAGCCTCTCATTAAGCCGCTGCAGGTCCTTGATTGTCCGGGGTGACTGCATGTTGATGACTACTTGGACCTTCTCTGGGTTGGCATCAATTCCTCTTTCGTGTATGATGAATCTGAGGAACTTCGTGGGGTTGAGCCGCATGTCGTACCTGCGCAGCGTGGCGAATGTCTCGGCCAAGTCGGCGAGGTGGGCTACTGTCGCTCGGCTTTTTACGATCATGTCGTCGACGTAAACTTCCATGTTCCGCCCGATCTGGTTGGTGAACATCTTGTTTACGATTCTCTGGTATGTAGCCCCAGCATTTTTTAGCCCGAACGGCATGACCTTATAAAAGTATACCCCCTGGTCGGTAAGAAAGGCCGTGTGTTCTTGGTCTTCGGGAGCCATTCTGATCTGGTTGTAGCCAGAGAAGGCGTCCATGAATGAGAGACGAGCGTGCCCAACCGTCGCGTCGACCAGCTGGTCGATCCTTGGGAGGGGGTAGCAGTCTTTCGGGTATGCACTATTAAGACTGGTGTAGTCGACACACATCCTCCAGCTTCCATTGGATTTTTTCACGAGTACTACATTGGATTGCCATCGTGGGTATTTGACTTCTTCTATGAAGCCTGCTGCCAAGAGTCGCTCCACCTCTTCACGTACAGCCAGTTGCCGATCAGGAGCTTGCCGTCGGGGCTTTTGCTTCACCGGGCGAGCACCGGGTGAGATATTGAGATAGTGTTGGGCGACTTGCGGGTCAACGCCCGTCATGTCGGATGGCGACCAGGCGAAGACGTCGGCATTTTCCTGTAGGAAGCCGACGAGCTACTTCTACACCTGCTCGGGCAGTTCCGACCCGATTTTGACTGTCTAGTCTGGCCGACCCTCAAGTAGCGGTAGGTCGACGGTGGACTCCTTCGGCTCGGGATGTGGGGCCGATTTCTTTATCTCCCAAGGATCTCCCAATGGTGGTTCGACCCTCGCTCTCTTGTGTAACGAGACTACCGTCAGGTAGCAGTGCTTGGATTCTCGGGGGCTTCCCCAGACTTCCCCAGACTTCCCCAACCCCAGCGTGGGTCGGGAACTTTACCGTTTGGTGGTAAGTAGAGACGACGGCCCTGACTTTATTGAGGGTTGGGCGACCGAGGATGGCATTGTATGCAGTGGGAAGGTCGACCACCACGAAGGTAGACATCACCATCTTCGATCTTGGCGGGACTCCCAGGGTTAAGGGTAAGGTAATCGCCTCCAGCGGTGAGATCGAATCGCCGGTGAATTCGGTGAGCGCCGAGCACATCGGCTCCATGTTTTCTCTAGACAAGCCGAGCTTCTGGAAAGCATCGAAGTAGAGCACGTCGGCCGAGCTCTTAGTGTCGATCATGATCCTTCTTGTGCATTGGCGATCTTGGCCGATATTACGAGAGCATCGTCGTGCTCGGATCGCTCAGGCGCTTCGGTCGGGAATGTGACTTTGGGCTCAGGCCCATGTCTGGGAGCTTCGACGGTGGCGGCCCGGGCGTAAGCCTTTCTTCCGGACATGGTGTTCCCTCCAGATGCAGGGCCGCCTGTTATCACGTCGATGTGTCGTTCGACGGGACCCTTCGGGTACTACGAAGGCTCCTTATCCTGCTGAAGGTACCAGCCGAGGTGTCCTCTACGAATAAGCTCCTCGATCTGCTTCTTTAACTCACGACACTGCTCGGTGTCATGCCCATTCTGTCGGTGGAAGCGGCAGTACTTTGACCGGCCTGAGAGTTCCCGCGGGCTTCCCATCGGGGCGGGGGTTTTTTAGTAGCCCCTTCTCCCTTATCTGTAGAAATATCTCTGTTCGGGACGCGCCCAAAGCGGGAAGTGGGGGCCTCGATGCCGGCGGGTCAGGCCGGTCTAACCTGCGCCTTGGTGTGGTGGATTGTTGCTGCCGGGGTGGCTCCGGCCTGACCCTCTTGTGTTCCTTGCGCCTCCCGACCATCCAGGCCTCGGCAGCGATGAACTGGTTTGCCCGTTGGAGCATCTCGGGTACTGCGGTGGGGGTCGCTCCACGAGGGACCAAAAGAACCTGGAAGGCCGCAGGCCTATCATAAATGCCTGCATTAATAGAGAAGGGTGAGCGTCCGACAACCCCCGAATTTGTGTTGTAAAATGATTCACAAAATGAGAGAGGGGCTCGTCCTCCCTTTGGTTGAGTCCGAGGAGTAATGCAACAAATGACTTTGGCCGGGCATAGGCCAGGAAGTTAAGCTCAAAATCTCTGACAAGCTGATCAAAGGAGGTGATGGTCCCGGTCTTCAGGCCGCTGTACCACGCACGGGCTGGCCCCCTCAGAGTCGTAGGAAACGCCCTGCACATCAAGGCGTCAGAAGTTCCATATAGCGCCATCTAGGTGCGGAAAGAAGCTACGTGGTCCGCTGGGTCGGTGGCGTCGTCATAGGCGTCCAGAGAGGGGAGCCGGAATTACGGAGGAATTATTTGATCTTGTATTTCGGGTGCGAACGGGGATCCTTGGTGCGTGTCTGCCTCGAGCTCTCCCTTCGACCTGCGAACCTCCTGATACACTTCATCAAGTCGCTGACTAACGAAGCGCAGCTGGGCTCGTAGGGAGTCTATTGAATCCGAGGATAGTGCCTCGGGCTCCGGGCGACCCCTCATGTTAGCTGCTGCTGGGTTCGCGAGTGGGGCCGATCGACCCCGAGGCGAAGTAGGGAGCTCGGGAAGTGGCGTGTGAGCTCGAGCGGGCGGCTCCCGTTGGTGCAGTGGCTGAGTCGCAGGCGGGTGCGCCGGGTGAGAAACGAGTGGAATGATGGTTTGTACCGCATCCGTCAGAGCTCGGAGCTGGTGAGCAAGGTCCTGAAAGGCTTCGGATGATACAAGCGACGGGCCGGTAGGGGCACCTTCGGGTGGGGAGAAGCCCGGGTCATTGAATAACCGCCAGTAGCGCTCTGAGGTTGCAGTGGGGTGCTCAGCTCGGGGTTCACCGTGTGGAGTGTGTTCCCCCGGAGCCCCGATCAGGTGTGACCCCTCAGTTGTGGGTTCGTCTGAGTCGATCTGCCGATCCCTCGACATTCAGCCCTCCTTCTAGCGCCAAATATGTTAGTGTAAACAACTTTATGCCATGGCCTCAGGGTCGACACGGCTTGATTCGGGTCCGAATGGGCGGGGATCTTGCTCGGGGTTCCTTGATCGCACGGATTAGGTCACGTTGAGGCTTGTCGGGGCGCTCTGCGGGGAAGGGTTCCTCCCCACAGCGTTGGGAAGAAGCGGCTCCATATTCGTACCTGTACACAGGTCGGGTCGGAGGCTTGGCCTGACCCCTCCGACGATCAAGTCAGTGAGTGGAGTCAAGTGGTCCTTCTTCCTTCCCCTAGCACGGGGTTTTTATAGAGTAACTTACTGTTTCTGATGTGCTTGTTTTGTAGGGAACAAGATCGTACTCCTGGCGACGTCTGACAGCGGTGTTGGCGTGGTGTGAGGGATCAGGTCTGAGCAAGACGTTAATGTGCCTCAGCCGGCGTTCCGGTCCGTTTGACCAGGTGCTGTCGAGTCGACCGAGGCGTGAGGCGTCATTCGGGGCAATTGACGTCAGCCCGAGTCTTATCGCCATTATTATCCTCATCAGGACTCTTTAACTAGAGTCCTAACATACAATTTTTATGATATATAAATAAAGTATTTTCATGTTTTATAATTTTTATTTTTAATAAATAGTTTTTGTTTTAGGTAAGGATTCATATAGGATATCAGATAATCAGATAAGAGCTAAAATTAGAAGTGAGTAAGGATTGAGATTGTGTTCCGTTGTTGTAATGATTTCTGATGTTGACGTAAGTTAGTGACTGCATCAAAGCCTTAAAAAATAATAATAATAATAAACCTACCAAAAGCTGTTATGGCAAATATATATATATATATA
>LVTN01000084.1:116981-144514 GCA_001649415.1 Musa itinerans | reverse complement strand
AGAGAGAGAGAGAGAGAGAGAGAGAGAGAGAGAGAGAGAGGATAAATGTTTTCTCCTTCTGTAAGAGCCTAATGTCTTGGATTCTATTGACAGATGTATGTTCATCCCCCTTTTAAGTGAGACATCTTCTTAGGCAGATTGTGCAATTTCTTCATTGGTAAGCTTTAATTTTCACATATCTGATGTAACCACGAATAAAAGGAGTCTGATAAATACAACTTCATGTTCATATCCTTAATGCATAACACAATATTACATATTTGAGTTAATATCCTTTGGGAAGATTAATCTGCCCCTCCTGAATGAAGAACAGTACTTGATCGGACATCGACCCAATCAAATCTTGAACCATTGCATCATTGATCGAGATTGAACTGATGGATCCATCGACCGGAGTGCAGATTTGATTTATAACTATTAAGATTTAAATGCCCTTTAAATGAATTTAAAACTCAAATCTTTTAATGCTCTGATACTTCACCCCATCGATTGAAGGTCCGGTTCTCAGTTTGTGCGATCGGACTGACCGATTCAATTCGGCTTTTATAACGCTATGTTTTCGGCGTGAAGTATCGGACCTAATTTGTTGGTTTTTTCCTTCAAAAATCAGTGGTATAAAAGTTCATGGAAACAGCACGACGATCGAGAACATGCGATATCGATCACCACCTCTTTAAGCTTTAAAAGATTTAATGCAAAGGATGTCCGAAAGAAATGATTCACAAGTGATTCCACGAGAAGCCAGTCAAAATCAATCGAAACCACCGTCTTCATCACAAGCCTTCTCTCCGGTGCATGTACAAACAAATAATATGAAGAAGTTTCCAGATGCGTGCACGCCAAAAAGAGTGGGGAGTTTCAACCCAAACCCCACATAAGTGAACTTGGGAAATCAATTAATATATATATAATATATAATATTAAGTTGTTTAATATATATATATATATATATATTAAATATAATATTAAGTTAAATAATTTGATGAAATAATATACTAATCAATTTGAATATCTCAACAAACCTAATCGATTACATGTATTATATATGTGTTATTATTGATTATAAATATATATATAGTAGAATAATGAGTTTTTAAGGATATTAATGTAAACTAATATATTACATATATAAAGGGATAAATAAGAATATGATCGATTTTAAAAAAAAAAATCTCTAAGGAGGTGCCCCTATTTTCAATATTCATATTTTAGTTTTTTTTTAATATCTTAAATACTTTTTGTCGTTGCTTACCATCTCTATCTCGTTATGAAGCCTCGTCACCTTCGTATGGTTGTCTTCATTTTGTCATTTTTTTTCTCGTATTTTCATCTCTATCTCGTTATGAAGCCTCGTCATCTTCATATGATTATCTTCGTTTTATCATTTTTTTTCTCGTATTTTCATATTCAGTCATACAGAACCAACGAGATAAAGATAGCAATGATAAAAAATATTTAGTATTTAGTATATATATATATATATATATAATAATAATTTTACTTATTTAATAGACAGATGAGATGATAGAGTTGGAGATATGGAGGGTGGAGATGAGAGATCAATACCAACTCATAAACTTCTATTGCAATCAAGGTTCATCGTACCGTACTGTACCGACGTTTTGACCTGGGCTCGGTACGATATGGTATCGGGGTACCGAGCAATATATCAGGACATACCGAGTGATACACCCTGATATACCGAATAATTATATATATATTTTATTACTGTAGCACTGTAGTGCTGCTACAGTAATTCACTGTAACACTATAGTGGTACCGGACGATCCATGTACCGGTATACCATCGGACCGATATGTACCGCCCGTATCAAGCGGTACCATTCGGTACTGAGTACCTTTGTTGCAATGCTTCTAACAGCTGTTGTATCAGTGTCTCTCTTTGGTTTCCATCACTGGCCTTCTTTTTTGGGTCTACTTAAGTATCTGAAGTCCATCTTGCTCTGTGTAATTCTCCGTCATGGATTTGATATATCAGCACCGTCCAGATTTATCGAACACCGTCTTTTAATTCTGCTGGGATCGAACATTATCCATAAAAGTGAGTTCGTTTTGGCATTGGCCTTTGCCAGTGGTAGACGGTCGAACACATCGCAGGGTGTGTTTGATCATGGCAATATATGGAAATGTACATGCGTGCAATATATATAAATCGATTGATGTGGCTTTACGAAATGGCCTGCGCTGTCCCCTTGCAGAAACTTTCCCTTTCCCATGCGTGAACGCTTCAAAGTAAAGTCTAATCCAAGTTATGCGTGCGCCAAAAGGCCCGGCAATGTTCCGGTAATCTGGAGAGCTTTACTTGAAAGCAACCAAGGAGGAGACTCAATATATCTGCCTCGCCTTTCAGCTCTCTCCCATTGTCTTGTGCTGATCTCGATGGTCTCTTCCATTATGAATCTCGCCATTCTCCTCCTCTCCGTGTTCCTTGCTACATCCTTCGCCCTTCCCAGCGACTTCTCCATCGTTGGCTACTCTGAGGAGGACCTGAGCTCCCATGACAAGCTGATGGAGCTCTTCGAGTCATGGATGTCCAAGCACAGCAAATCCTACCGAAGCTTCGAGGAGAAGCTGAGGAGGTTCGAGGTCTTCGAGGACAACCTGAAGCACATCGACGAGACTAACAAGAAGGGCCGCAGCTACTGGCTCGGGCTCAACGAGTTTGGTGACATGAGCCATGAAGAGTTCAAGGCGAAGTATCTGGGAGTGAGCACCGACGTGCCGAGAAGGAGAAGCTCCAGTCCTAGCTTCAGGTACGAGAATGCTGCAGACCTGCCCGAGTCAGTCGACTGGAGAAAGAAGGGTGCAGTGACCCGGGTGAAGAACCAAGGTCGATGCGGTAAGCAACTCGACCAAGCCTTGTTCTGGAACGCAGACTCCATCTAGTTAGAGACACCACTGATCGATCATATACACATGCAGGTAGCTGCTGGGCATTCTCGACGGTGGCAGCTGTCGAGGGCATAAGCCAGATCGTAACAGGGAACCTGACCTCTCTCTCCGAACAGCAGTTGATCGACTGCGACACCCAAAACAACGGCTGCAATGGAGGGCTGATGGATTATGCCTTCTCGTTCATAGCCTCCACTGGTGGGTTGCACACCGAGGATGACTACCCCTATCTCATGAAAGAAGGCACCTGCGAGGAGCAGAGGGTGAGTAACAAACAGTACATGCGTGTATATATGCTGCCAAAAGCTCAATGCATCTCAACACATTTGCTCTTCATGCTGGACTCAGGCTGATCTCGAGATGGTCACCATCAGTGGCTACGAGGACGTGCCGGAGAACAGCGAGGAGAGCCTGTTGAAGGCGCTGGCAAACCAACCTGTAAGCGTCGCCATTGAAGCTTCCGGCAGGAGCTTCCAGTTCTACAGTGGGGTGAGGACTCTTGCACCTGTCTCTAATGTTCTGTGAAGGTAGTGGGGGTTGGAGATGAAGAGTCCTGTCGCGAATTGCTTGTGCAGGGAGTGTTCGATGGGCCGTGCGGAAGTGAACTGGATCATGGGGTGGCAGCGGTGGGATATGGCTCATCCGAGGGACAGGATTACATCATCGTGAAGAACTCGTGGGGCCCGAGGTGGGGGGAGAGGGGTTACATAAGGATGAAGAGGAACACGGGGAAGCCCGAAGGCCTCTGTGGCATCAACACGATGGCTTCTTACCCCACGAAAGATGATTGAGGGATTGCTTTTGTTACGATCCCACTGAAACATTTGATATGTGATATGCTCTTCTGATTTATTGATAATAAAGATATATATAATATATACTAAACAGTCACCACAATTGGTCCCATGGTCTAGTGGTGAGGACATTGGACTCTGAATCCAGTAACCCGAGTTCAAATCTCGGTGGGACCTACCTTTTCTCTTGTTTGTAGTTTTATTATTTAAATATAGAAATTCTGATCTACTTCTAAAACGAATTGGTCCCATAGTCTAGTGGTTAGGACATTGGACTCTGAATCCAGTAACCCGAGTTCAAATCTCGGTGGGACCTAATTTCTCTCTTTTTTGTAGTTTTATTATTTGAATATAAAAATTCTGATCCACTTCTAAAACCAATTGGTCCCATAGTCTAGTGGTTAGGACATTGGACTCTGAATCCAGTAACCCGAGTTCAAATCTCGGTGGGACCTTAAAAGTCCAATTTTTTTCGTAATTTTTGCGTATGACGATGATGGATCTGATCCAAACCCGAATCGAAGGCCCAAAATCGGACCCGTTAAAAACCTGTCAACGACGAAATATACGGATGCAGTCCGAATTCCAATTCGACCCGTTTGTATCACCACATCGCAAATAGCAGAGGGCTACCGTAAGATGTTCTGTTAAATTTGCTTTAAGATTCGGGCACTGTGCGGGTGGCTTCAAGAACCCTAACCCACTACCCCCAGCCGTCCCCTCTCCTCGCGCTTCCGAGTCGCCAGAGCCTCTTCCTCTGCGCGCCCGTTGAGTCGGATCGACTAAGGAAGCGCGAGACTTCTGTTGATCCGGGCCGCGGCGGCGATTCACATCCGCACACGCCGTAATCCAACGTTTTCTCTTTGTTTGTACAATATTTATTCTTTTCTTCGTCTTATTAAAGCTTCGATTCGATTCAAGTGACCGCTCTTTTCATTAACCTCTTGATATAAATCGAAGATTTCTGTTAATTTTGTGGGAAACGACGTTTATTTTAGTGGGTTCTTGAATTAGTTCTTAACGATCTCTTGAATTCTAATTAAAACGATCAATGATCGTAAGGTTTTGGGTGATTGAATCAGTTCTTGCTGCCTATAGTTACCGAGGAAGGGGCTTCGCTGAACGTGGTTGCGTGACGATGGGGGTGGAATTGGCGAGTAACGATCTGCCGATTTTTGAGGTGGAGGATTGCTACCTCAGTGACTCGGAAGCTTTTGCTTCTGTTATACATGTCCTCGATGGTGTTAGGATGGTAAGAAACTCAAATAATCATTAAAGCTGTGCCATCTTTCGCTGCTTTTCTTTTTCTTGCGAGCCAGCTTAGAATCTACAAGCATGATGACAGCGATTGGATGAGTGTCATCTTTTATCCTGATTTGGCCATTACGAGAAAGTTCATGAAGCTTGACCCCTTGTACAGAGTTTATCTTTCAACAGAATCATCAGTGCACCTATGGTTATCCACTTAAAATGAGACATTTATTTTTGCCTGTGTTAGACTAGCTCAATTTGACGTCAATTTGTGATGTTCCTTGATATAATGGACACATGTTACTATTTTTATGGATTAAGCTTCATTGAAGTAGCAGTTGCATTTGTGTCGTACTATCTGTCTTATACATATTAATTTACATTCTAGAAGTGCTTAGTGAGAGTGATTATCATGTTTTTTTTTTTTCCAGGCTTCAGTTTTGGTAGCTCAGAGTGATAGAGATCAGTATGACTACCTGCTTAGCATTGTGGATCCAGGAAAGAGAATGGGTCCTGACGAGGAGGCTTTACTGGCGGTTGGTGATGATACATATATACAATTAGGGATCTGTGCTGAAAATTTTAGAAACCTGACATTCTTTCTCAATCTATTATGCAGACGGCATTGAAGGCACTATCAGGAGCTGTCTCCAAAATAGACATTGTATACCATGGTTCTCTAATTAGCAATGTATGTCCTAGGAGAATACAATCATGGCTCGCTCTGTGTGTTTGTGTGTGTTTGTGTATGCTCCATTAGCTTCTTAAGTCATAATTGCTTACAATATATATGCCAGATTTTTGGTTTGTGCCTATGGAACTATGGGTTGGATGCGAGGAATGCATTGCTGGAATTGATCACTTCCTTGGTATGCATATTTATGAAGAGGATAATTTCTTACTATTAGCTTTATTTAATGTGCATTACTTATGCAATTCTTTTGGTCACTGACACCAGGCTGCTGTTCCTGACAAGTTTCTTGATGGTTGTTTACATATGCTTGTGAACAACTTTCTGCCACCTCGAAGGCTAAGGGAGTCCATCAGCCAATCACGATGGATTTCAAGAAAGAAAGAGGTTCATAGTGAGCTTCACATGGCTTTGCATTATATCACTGATGTAGTACCTCTTGCTCCAATGAAGCTGAAGAGCATAATTGAAAAAAGGATGCCTAGATGCACAGACCCCAAAGATGTAAGTTATGAAGCTTCTGATTGTTAAACCTTTAACTTTCCTTTTTAAAACCAGACTTAGAAACATGCTTATTGACTTGGAGTGGTGATTGTGAACTTCTGCAATTGTATTAATAAAACCATCTTTCCCTGACATGCTTCTTTGGATTAGTGAATGAAAATCATTCTGATATACAGAGACTGTAGGCTAAAATCGTTCTGTTATATAGAGACTATAGAATATCTTATTGTTAATCTCTTATCAAAATTTGCCTTTTTCCTCAGTTTATTCTAGCAATCTGGACTTTATCGTTCTGGTGCAGTTCTCTATCACCTGAATATTTGTCAGCATTTCTTTTCTTTCGGATAAGACTTGGATGTATATCTGCAAAGTCTTATCATCAAATTGTCATTGGCCTAAAATAATCTATAACTATTAACTTGTGAAGACATTTAAGACACGCTTTCTTCTAAAAAGATTTCTCATCTCCAGTCCTCTGGTAGTTTCTCTTTGGAAATATAGAGAACATGTTACTTCCAAATTCCATTCCCAAAATTGAAAGCTATTTCTCCTGTTTATCTCCAAATAGTGCCTCAGAAGAAACCCAAACTTTTCTTTCTCTTCACTAACAGTGTAGTGGTGAAGGCTGTAGCCACGGTATTATTTCTTTCTTGTGAGTTTGCTTTTCCTCGTTATTGCATCTTGTGCAATATGTGGAATTATGACAAACAAAATTCACTTGTGCAGCTTAGGTAATTGGTACTTCTAGCTGGAGTCAGTTAGTTGATTAGAAAGAATCAGGAATGAGAAGTATGGATCGACATATATCTGCTCTGAAGAAAACACCTTATGATATTTGTAGGGGATGGATTCCATCATGTTGTTGTTTTGGATAGTGTAGAGGTCATTTTATGCGTGATATAAGTTATCAATGCTTTAATTTCAAAAAGACATCAATATTCTTTTATTTATTTTTTACGATGGTAAGCCTCATCTATGGCAAACACATTATTTTGCTTTGACATCAGGTGTTTTTCTCTTACACCTGTACTGCTGGTTGCTTCAAGTTGACGTGGAAGTTTCTTGTATGATTTCTTTGCAATATGCAAAAATAGTTTGACTTCCTGTGATAAATCTGGAACCAACTCATCAAGTTCAAACATATGCAGATGATTGTACTATATGTGGAGTGCATGCTTGGGCTGGAAAATGATGAGATTGGAGAATTCCTTGGAAGCACATTGTTGGCAAAGGTGGTGGATTTGCTTACAGATTTGGATGTAAGTTCTAGTCCTGTTAGTTTCTTGATGAGATTGTGTTTGCAAATAAATCTATAGCCTTAAGTGCTAATTTCCTAGTGTTGCAGGTAAACATAACCTGGGAGGATATTCTGCAGGAAGAGCATAACAAGGGCATATTTGAGATGGAACTTGAAGAATGGGAAGATAATATGGGTAATGATGCTGAAGTTGGAGTCAAGGTTTGTTTTTGACCAACATGATATTTAGTGGATTGTAGGATATAATCATACAATGTTCTTGATGAAATCTATTAATTACTTTTTCCCGACTTCAAATTGGGACTGAGATGCCTATCACGGTTTTCAGCCTCCCATGGAAAATGGGGTTTTAAAGGGCAATGCTTTTGCCGACAAATTGGATGGTCTGATGGTGATAGTCTGTGAACATCTCAAATCACGGGCAGAGAATGGCCATTTATTAAAGGTGAACTTCTACATCAAACATCTATTGTTTTTAAAGATATTGCATCGACCTAGAGAAATTCCCAATATTCTCTTAGGTTTTATTTTCAATGTGTATGTAGTGTATGTAGTCAGATTTTTATATGAAAGAAAAACAATATTTTCTTTCTTAAGGGTATTGGTTGTTGATTTTGTGGCTTGAGTATTAAACATCCAACTTGTTCTTGGGCTTAGGTACTCAAAAAAGGTCAAATGAGGTACATAAGCTAAATATGTTTACCAAGTGGAAATAGACACACGAGCAATAGCTGAAAAGACTACCACTGTCTGAACATTCAGGTTGTGTTAATGTTACCATAAGTTGGCCATCCATCAAACTGCTTAGATGCTCAAATTCTTGTATGATCCATATAGCATCTAAAGAAGAGTTGTTTGTTGGTTATTTTGTTTAATATAGTATAATATATTGTATCTAATTATACATGATTTACTTTTTTTCCTTTTATATGCAACTGTTCATAATATATAAAACAAGTTCAATTGAGATATCCTAAGTGACGTATACTGTAAAATTTTACCATTTGCCAAAATTATGGTATTCCTTGTTTCTTTGCTCGTGACATTAAACTAGCTCTCATCACTTGATCATGTAGTTTTAGATTATTAAGCATCATGTAAACAACCTAACAAGGAAAAGACTGCTCGGAACAGAAGCTGCTCTTAGTATTAAATTCTTGCAACACCTCTTAACATGTTTAGTACTGTTTATGTGTGATACTCTTTTACTATGACATGGAGATGCTTTTCCAGGTTGACTGCATTCCAGTTTGTGTTGGGACAAACTGTAAAATCAATCTATTCTGAGGTCACATTTGTGATGTATATGTTGCATATTTTGCATCCTCACATGGATTTTTTTAAAGGAAATTATCATTCAAGCAAGAATTTTACTCAATGTCAGTCTTAGGACCAGACAGATTATTAGGAACAACTATCTCAAATGCTCTGATGATTTAGTCTCTACAAATGGTTATTTTCATATTGAAAAATAGGCGATCCAGTCCTTGTGGCTTCCACTAACATGTGGCCTAGGAAGGGTCAATGTATGAAATCTTACTCTTGAAAGCACAGAGATTCCACGATTCGAACCTTGACACCTCGTTTGCTAAAAAGTAACCTTGCCATGGCCTCAAAGGTCACTTTCCGATGTTTATTTCCAAATTGTAAGATATGATATAAATCTTGGCCTCAAAGCTTGCTCTCTATGTGACATGCTTTGAATAAAGTAACTGTCAGTGACCTGTTTGCTGATCTATGCATGATAAACTTCAGCAAGTTACTGCCTTCGTTGGCTTTACACTAGATATTTTGTAACCTTCTGTTTTACTCTCATCTTGATCTTGGTTAAACAGGTTTTTGAAGCACTCTCAGAGATTTTTCGAAGAGCTATGTTAAAACTTCACAAGTCAAAATTTGCTCAGGTAGTTTTGTTTTCTGTTCATTCTTGCTTTCGAAATATTGTTTCTTGTCTATTATCTGGTAAGCTTCACTCAGTTGCTCATATGTGCAGTTCCTGATGTTCTATGCATGTTCCCTGGATCCTGATATTTGTGGTCTGAAATTTGCTGTTCTGCTGACTGATATCTTTGTTTCAAAGAATGAGGATCCAGATTCCAGGTTATTTCGGAACTTCAAACTGAACATAATAAACCGGAGTTTTTCCTAGTTACTGATGTTTTAATGTTAAACTTGATGATAAATTTTATTCTTTTACCAGTCCATGAGCAGTGAAAACCCAGTGGACAACTTTTTGTCTGTAATTAGAGGTTGGAATTGTCTGTAGTAACCATAAGCAGTAGAGAAGACATAATAACACATTGCTGTAGAATAGTTCATTTTTCAAACATATATCTTGTCATCTAGTGTTTCTTTTGCGTTGTTAGTGACTCTAAGCATAGAGTGAAGTTTGTGGCTTTACACTATCAAACATTTTATAAAGAATGAGAGCAGAGAGAGAGCATTTCAAGTCAGCAACTCAGCATATTGACTATACTGTGAAATTATCTGCAAGAGCGCGGAAACCAATGATGATTTTGCCAGACCTTATGCTGCATATAATGTTGTTTTTGACATGTGACTTTTAATGACTCAAAAGTTGCTATTCTTATCCCTTCAAATGGTTCACATGCCTTGTTCACTTTCTTTTTGTGAACATTTTTAAATATCTTACTGTTATTATTGTTCCCCGATTTTGACCAGGACTGTACATTCAGTTTTTGTCTCACAGTTTGATTTTTACATAAAACCTATGAGCTATAATGAAGATACACATGGGCTAGCGATACTTTCTTGTGATTATGAGGTCAGGCTTCTGCAATAATTTCTAGGACAAAATGTCCAACTGGTTGTCAATTAACGTATTGTCCAGTTTCATACTTTTTGATTCTTTGATGTTGCTAAGCTTGTCAAATATTTGTCACTGGTTTCAGAAAACTGAATATGAACTCCTCTGGTAGGATCTTTGAACTTTTTTCTGCATTTGTAAGATACTCTAATGTAACTTGAATAGGAAAATGGAAAATAGCATTACTTGCTATTTTGTTTCTGTTTCGACAAATCCATTTGGTTGTGTATGTACACCGTAGCTTTCAAAATTTAGCTTTTACTCTAGGAGGGCTTTGAAATCTGACATTGGTTCTATATTCATTAGTGAGCTGGATATCATGTATGCTATTCTGGGCTTAACATGTTCTTGCAGTCATAATTATGTTGGAATTGCTTGATTAATGTATTCATTGCTTAGCTTAATACCAATCAATAAGAGATTGAAATTCTTTGATTTACCAGGATTCTTTTTAGTTTTTTTTCTCAGTCAACAAGTGTTATATGATTTTTTTGGGGTATAATCAATGTAGAATGAAGGCTGTTGCATATCTTGCAAGTTATCTGGCACGGGCTAAGTTTATTTCATCTTCCATGGTTGGTAGTATACTTAAAAGGTTTGTGACAAATCCTTCTACGTCCTTGCATATAATTCTTTATCCATATATTTCATCAACCAAGCCGGTCCTTATTTGAATCCTGATTCAGATTAGTTGATTGGTGTTTTGAATATTGCCAATTCCAAGATAATCAAGGAAAGATCAATCCTCAAGCTCATCGAGTCTTTTATTCTGGATGTCAGGTAAGATATGAACTATTTTGAACTTGAGGCTCTTTAAATGTCTCATATTCTTAGTCATTTTGCATGCTGAGAATGTAATATGAGCTTATGTTCTCATCATCTTTTGTTGTACGGACAGTCGGACACCTTACCAGGATATAAAATATTTGTGTATGGATTTGTCTTTTTCTCTCTTTGTTGGGAGGAAAAGGCGATTTCTCCCCCTTGTTTCTATTTGTGGGAATAAATATAAGACAATAGGCAAAGCTGGTGAAGTAGGATACTTTGTTGGATGGTTTAGTACTTTGGTATTGGCATAGTTATCATCTGACTATATTCTTGTTATGGCAACTATAGTTCATATGACTTCTAAAAGTTTTGGTTTGTGCTTGTCAACAATCAACAGTCTGTCAGATTCTTCCACCTCTAAACGACCTATTCAGAGGTGGTGGTGATACCTTAACCGCATTAATGAAAGAATCCCTCAACTGCAGTTTTTGGTTGTGGCTTGAGATCTTTCTCTTCCTTTCTACAGTGCAAACCCAGCTTGCAAATTGTGGCCTGGTTCCACTTGAATGCAATATTAGTCGACTGAGATCTCTTTGGTAGAACCATGGTTATGGTGATTTGTTTTGATCATATTGAATTAGGATATAAACCTTGTTTAAACTATGCTTTGTTCTTTTGTGGGCATTTTAATAATTTCTAAGTGATTCATGTCATTTTAGGAACATAAACAAGAGCAATAGCAAGTGACACTATATGTACATTATAACTAATTATGGTGGTTTACATAACTGTTGCCAGCTTTTTCTCATTTGTTTTCACTTTTCACTACGTAGTTGTTGCCTTATTATGCATCGGAGTATTTTGAACTGCAAATCACGATGATGTAAGTTGCCATGATGTATGTTCCCACATGATTTAGTTGAATTTTACTCTTTTCCCTGTAGGCTGCAATGTACATCCTGTGCTTTCGCATGAGATCAATCTTGGATGTTCCTCACCTCAAACATCTGCTTTTTCATATGCCTCTGGGTTCAATCTTGTGTCACCCGACCTTGGATCCTCTTAAGGTTTGTGGGAATTCATGTTTATTTGCTTTAAGTTGGGTATTTAAATTGCTAATCATGCCTGTGGAGTGGAGTATTTAAATATTTGTAACTGCTGATATATTTGCAACACAAGAAGATAAAGAGAGTCTTATGTTGAACCCATAGACATACCATTACAGATTGAAACAGAGAAAATTTCTGACATGTCTGTTTAAGGAACAAGAATCTCTTCTAAAGCCCCTCAAGTACGAAAATGTAATCACCAACAAAACCTTAGTCCTTAGTGTCAAATGTGCATATAAGAGCTGTATGAACATCAGCCCCAAAAAACTTGGTTGGGCTTCCATCCTAAACTCCATGGTGAGCTTGGGCCTCCGAAAAATATTGGACCCAACCTCTTGGGAATCAGGAAAAATGCAAGAAAACAGAACATACTTGATCCTTTTTAAGTGTTCCAAGCTAGGGGTTGATGAGTCTGATACTCGTCTCCATTGCAAGAATAATAGTTCTTGATATTTCAGAAATTAGGGACTCTCATCAAATCAGGCCCTCAGTTAATATGCATTACATTGAATTGAAGGTGATGGTTGAGAGATGAAGCCAAATTTCTGTGACATTCTTCTGTGGATCATAAATGTTCTGATCTTCTTTGCCTAACCATATTGCAGGTTTGTTTGCCCTCTATTGTGCAAGAGTTTCTTAGACAGGCAAAGGCTGCTCGGTTGTTTAAAACATCAGTCCCTTACCTTTATGACAACTCACTTGAGTGTGAATTCTCAAAAGCTTTTGGAGGAATTGAGCGGTTGGACATGTTCTTCCCATTTGATCCATATTTACTAAAAGAGTCTGACAGGTTTGTCCTTATTCGCCACACCAAAAATTGTTTGGAAAAGTTCCAAATCTAAATTACTTATTAGTAGATTATGTTTTCAGAATCCTGTACAAGAATATTTTCAAGCTTCTTATGCTAAATTTAGAGGACTTAAGCATCACAATGATTCTGATTTCCTTGGATTTAGCCTTTGATGTGAGTCACATTACATATGGCTCCTAATAATGGCAGCCTGTCAAATTCTTTTAATGATAATTAATATAATAGTTACATTGTTTGGCAAGATTTGCTATCGTTGGTTCTATTGAAATTTCATTTATTAAATATATAGATACCTCTTCTAAATATTGTCTCTGAACCATTACTTCTCTTTTTGAAGATTCATGCGGCCGAATTTCGAGTTCTGGTCCATGGTAAAGACGACTTACAGCAATTGCAACAGCGAAGATGAGTATGAATTTGATGACCTTGATGCCCCTGATTTCCCTGAGAATGCAGGGATTTACGAAGAGCATGATGATCTAGACCTCGACAATGGGGATGATCTTGAGTACTCTTTGAACAAGATGTCAATTACTCCAAAGCCTGCCTTCCAGCATCCCATAAATACCAACTTCCACCAGCCTGCAAGAATGCCTGCAAGAATCAGACCATCTGTTAGTCCCACTTGGTAGCCACCACCAGCTTTCTTTTTCATGGCAATTTATTCTCTCTTCTGAACAAGAGATTCATCTAAAGGGGAACCGAAAAGATTTAAGTTCAGCTAATACCGTCTGTCTTTTATTTATAGGTCACTGTTGTAATCATACTGAGATCATTTTGTCCACGTTCCCAATTCACCATAATCTGCTGTAAAATAGAATGATTATAATGATTGGTTTGTGCAATTTTGTTCGTGTATTCTTGGAGTTAATATAACTGGCATCTGTCTTGAGTTTGTGTGATGAGGGGGATAGTGTAAAGTTTTTAGTGCTCTGTTTTGATCAGTAATGTGCAAGAGAGAATCTGGTATAAATTGTGTAAAATTTTCAGTAAAAAGTAGAGAGGCCCGTTCCTTCTGACGAGCCAACAGAACCGTAACGGGGAAACGGCAGTCGATCTAAGATCTCGCCCGTCACCCTCGGGTCGAACAAAAGAATCATTACTCTCTAGCGGGCTCCGGATGCGGTAAGTTGACGAACGGTGATTGTATCCGAAAGTTAGGCTCGTATCGGCATTCGGGTCATACGATCTCCGTCGGCCATCTCCCGTTTCATATTTCGAAGGCTTCGCTCCAAAACTCTGGACGCCGGTAGAGCTTCTTCATATTGCTTCTCTGGTCCGCAGGCATACGTCTTCCCCTCGTCTTTCTTCGGGACTCGGGGTAGATCCCGCTGTGGGCGTCTCAAGGGGTGGCCGTGTGGATCGTTAACCAGGTTTTTTCCGTTCGAATTACTTGTTCATATTGCCATTGTTTGTCTATATTCACCCGTTCGATCGGATGAGGCTACGATATCTTTTGTTCTATCAGAAAGAATGCATTGCTAGGGGATAGTAGTTTGGAGTCTTGTGATCATTTAGGGATCAGGTAATGTATGGCGTTGATGCGATAACGAAGCACTGGGATCAGTAGGGTTTTGCGCTTACCTTTTCGTTCATTACGTTCAAGATTTAAGATATCATTCTTTCTCAAGACTGCAAATGGAACTCCTGAAGATATTTTGATATGCATATTAGAGCAAGAAATAAGATCATGTTAAATTTATCTGTTCTATGTCAAGGTTTATTGCTGATTTTTTTATATGTTGGAACATTCTGCCCTTGAGAAACTACATAGTCGGCGATGACTGAGCCAATGGCTGAGGTTGGCTCGGAGCAAGAAACGACAGAGCTCTCTAAAAATAGTGAGACTGAAGTAGAGGTTGAAGGTAGGGACTTATTACTGAAGGAGAATGATACAGATAAGCACAGCTCTCAGCCGTTTGTGAAGGCTGGTAACTCTGAATCCGTTGAGACCTCTGCAGAAAACAATTTGGCTGAGATATCTGATAAGGCTGATGATACACTGACCGAGAAGCAAGTTTATGGCGCACTCTTGGAGAAGAAAACTGATGAGACACTCTTGAACAAACAAACAGATGGTCTGGTCACTGTGACAATGACTCAAATTGACACTGGTTCTGATCAAATAGGTGGTTTAGGTTCTCCATCTACACTGCTAGAAAATAAGACGGCATCTGTAATGACACATGTGAAGGAACCTCATGCAGAAGATAATCACACCAAAACCTACTTGAATGATGAAAATACTGGAGGAGATTGTTCGACCCAGTCATCTACCTTTAACCCCTACTTTGATGGCAATCTTTCTGGATCTGAGGAAGAACAAGCTTCTTTCTTGAAGGAGCTGGTGAGTTTCTATAAGAAAAGGAGGATGGTGTTCAGACCACCTAAATTTTATGGACAAACACTGAATTGTCTCAAGTAAGACCTGTGTCATTACGTTTGATTTTTGCTTTTTTTTGGGCATAACTCAAATGGCAGACCAACACTTCTGAATTTTTCTCTGCCAGGTTGTGGAGAATAGTAAGTAGACTGGGCGGTTATGAACTGGTACGTATGATATATTGTTCTTCCAACAATTGCTCATTGCTTGATGAATTTTCTTTTGTCCCAGGTTCTTGATAGGACCCTCATGCACTGAGGGACCCTTCATTTAGTTGTTGCTATTCTTTGATATCTTTTTTTTTTTTAATGTTTTAAGTTGGCTATTACAACTCTTCTCCGTCATTTATTAGATATCTAACCTTAGACAAGAGGAAAGTATGCTGTTAAATCATTATATATAAACAGGTTTCTTTGATGTTGGAAGTGGGTCTTGTGAACTAAGTTCTGATGCAACCACATGTAGAGTAGGTAGAACATAAAAAATAGAGTGAGGGAGACCATGGTAGAGGCAATAGAGATTATAATTAGGAGGATATCTAACAAGAGGTAGATGAAGAAGGTTACCATGACATACTTGTAAAAAAATTCAGATTTATATTAAGAAAATGTTATAGTTCAATACATTATTCAAGATTCTAACTATGCTTCTAGCTATAGTTACATTCAACTGATTTTAATTAAGTTGTTAGATTTTTCTTAGCTAGATTTGTTTGTATTGGATAACAATCAACGAGCCAATTGAACTAGTAACAGTTTACTAAAAATTTAGATAAGTTTTGAATTTTAGCCCACCTAAAATGTACCAAAGTCTGTTAAAAATATTTTTGTAATATCTAAATAAAAAATTACCCCAAGTCTTGTTGGTTTAGGAACTTATTGGCGGTAAAAATGATAAGGCTTATTAGAAACAATAAAAAAATAAACTGTTGGAAAATACAGCTTGTTGTGTATCTCATTCCATCAAATATTAACAATTAACAATTTTATCTCTTTGATCGCTTTCAGCTATGGTTAGTGTAGTTGGAATTGCTGTTTGATGATGAGTCTGATCAACGTAACACCTTCTATGAAATATAGCAGAGGGATGCATTGATGTGTTCAGTCTACTTACAGAACTAGACTTACACTAACTGGTGATCTCTACATGGATCAACGCACTTCAAGAAAGAAAGAATTTGTCATTTAAGTAAACTCTCATGACCAAGAAATTACAAGAAAATGAATGGTAGTAACCAGAAACATATGCCATTTTATTTGCTATGTCCTCATAGTATGCTCTTTAATTTCTAAGAATAGGACATGCAAACCATATAAAGCAGTGCTGTGTATATTATAAACCATCAGGTTCATTCTTTTGCTAAATGTGAGTGGATATTTAGGAATCGTGTTATTACTATTTTGGTACTGATATGATTGACCTGAAACTTATAGGTGACACAATGTAGGCTCTGGCCTGAGGTTGGACTGACTTTCAAGCCTCCCAAGTAAGACCTTTTCTTTACTTATATTGTTTTTGTTATTATTTTTAATTGTTTTTTAAATTGTTGATCATGAGAGAATCGGATGACACAAATTTATGAAGAAATCTATGGTCCACTGATTCATTTACCTTTTCGATGTCCATAACATTAGGAAAACTTTATCGCAACTGGTCAGAGCAATTATGATACCCTTGTCAGGTTTGTTTGAGTGACAAGGACCACCTTGGCTGCCTCAGTGTAATCTGGTATGCCATCAGGGATCATCTTTTATCTAGTGTGCCTACATATCAAAGGATGGGTTCCTGTTCCTTCCTATAGGATTTTATAAACAGAAAGCAATAATAAGATGACCATGAAGTATGCTGGTATTTCTTGCAGAAGTTTGAGACAAAATAAAACTAAAGTAAACAACTGCTATGAATACAATTCTGAAACCTTGTGATTGCAAAAGGTAGCAGCAGCATGATTTAATAGGAAGGGTATATACAACTGAAAACAGGAAAGTTGAAGTATTGCAATCTTGTAATGAAGTATGATACTGGATTTTGTATGACTTAAGGAAGTCACTCAATTATATTTCTCCAGTGCCATGTGTAGACAAATGGATTAAGACTTAAGAGAAAAAGAACAGGCAAATACTGTGATCTGTATCTTATTTTGTTATCATATACTTGTCTCGAGGGATCTAAATGGTCAGTTGGTTGTTCATTAGGTGTCCTTTTAACTTTGACTGTTCATTTTAATTGCTACATTTTCTTAAAAGAAATTTGGAAGAATTTTCTTTCCTGACCTTCTTGACCATTGGGTTATAAAGTTTTATTATAACCAAACCACACAGTTGAAAACATGGATGAAGCTTATGCTTTATTAGCATCTTTTGAATGAAACATTTAGATGAACATTATGTACTGCTGAATGCCAAGGATAACATGGAAAACATGAGCGACAATTTTTGTCTAGGACTCTAGTATGATCAGCTACAGAAGCATTCTTTTTTTCTTGGGGGAAAATCTATTAATAGATGCCACTACTTATGCAGGACTTGTACAACAGTATCTTGGTCTTTCCGAACTTTCTATGAGAAGGTAATGCATTAAATGAAGGTGCAATTCTAATCTTGGTTCATTATATTATTTTAATTTTCTGTCATCCATTTTGACATGTCTTTAGTAGTTCAACTTCATCTATAGGGCTAAACAATGAGGAATACTTCATGATGATTGAAAGCTGTTCTATCAATCTCAGGGCTCTCTGTTAAGGAAACTATTTTGTTGATATTTAAGCATAAAATTTCAGAAAACTGTTTGCATAAAATTTAGATTAGCATATTTTTCTTTATGAGGTCTCAAAAACATAATTTCTTATTGGTAGGTTTCTGCAATACCATGTTTTACATTTTATGTATTTTGTTATACGTGCATTAGATAGATGTTCATTATAATTTGTTATCTACTATATGTTAATATTTGTAAGTATGTAAATTCTTATCTGTGGAGGTTTAATATCTGAGACCCTGGAAAATCTATATTTACAGCAGCGAGAACAATGACAGCCACAATGGTGACAACGACAAGCGGTAATGTCCCAAGTCCCAACTATCATGGCAGTTGGGACATTGGGGCTTTTTGCTTTTGTATATTTTCAAGGAATCACGTGCCTGTGCAATAGTTTCATTTTTGTTATTTGAAAAAGGTTGACGACACTTGCTAAAGCTGAAAATGGTCAATTTGGAATTCTTATTTTGTGCTTCTCAATGGTCATATGCCATATGGTATGTGCACAGTTTAGGATAGGAGTGGATCTGTAGACATAAGCTCATAAAGTAAATATGGTTTCTCACAGTTCTAATTTATTCACTCGAGGGCTTTCACATCAAATCTTTAGTCCTCCTGCATCTTTTTTATGCCCATCTTTTACTATAGTAATTAAAAATGTTACTTCGAGTTTTTAGCCCATGGCTACAGGCATTGTGTTTCAGAATTTCAAGTAATCTTTAGATTAAGGAAGTCATTATCAAGTTGATGTACCATTGCCTAGTTTAAGTTTTATGATGAGGATCGGTGCTGCATAAATATTCAGCAATGAGTACTAGCCTGGTTATGTTAAATTATCTTGTTTCTTGTACCATTGATAACAATCATGGGATTTTATGTTGGCATTTAATGCTATTTGTTCTTATCTTTATGCATGTACCAACCATTTTTCAGTTTGTTGAGTTTGTTTTATCTGCATCATTTTTTCTTGTTTAACCTTACCATATACAGGTGCTCCTTGAGTATGAGAAGCATAAGTCCCGAACTGGTCAACGTAAAAATCCCTTTATACATCTTCCATCATTTATGAGGTTTGAAAATCAGGTACTGTTTTTTTTTTTTTCAGGTCTTCTCTGAATGTAAAAGTTGTACAGTTAAACCTACGAAAAAGGAATATTTGTGCATATTTTTACAGTCCTTGGGACCTGAAAGAGAGCAAGCATTATATACAAGATTCATGCATATTTTAAATCACAAGTCATATTCAATCTATTTAATTCTTTTGGCATGGTTTATGTCAAACATGGAACAAATGCATGTCAGTTGATGAATAGTGGACAACAAAACATGTAAAAGATAGAACATTGTGATTTTGTGAAGTACTAAAGGGTAAATGAAGTGGACAAACCTCTTAAGAAAAATAATAAAATCAGGTACTAGTTTTTGGAGACTAGTACAATACATTCAAAAAAGCAACACAAGCACAATATGGATTGCATCACTTAATTATCAAACTTCTGAACAAATAGTCAAAATTTTCAATCATATCCGTCAAATGACCCTAACTATAATTTCAAAGTGCTAAAGTTGAGACAAATGATCTCATATTGTAGATTTAGGAAACAATTCTCATTTGGTGTCACAACATTACTGATATTCTTTTAGGCTATAGTGAAGTTAGTATCAAATTCTTAGTCGTATCCCTCTAATGAGCACAATTGTAATCTCAAATTGCTAAATTGTGACAAATAATTTTACCAAGTAAATTTAGGATAAAATTTCAATTTGGTTTAATGCTGTTAGTGAAATCTTTTAAGTCTCTTATAGTGGAGATAGTATCAATAGTTTCAATTTCATAAAGAATTTTGGGAAAGAACTTGACTAATGGGAGAATATGCAAATTAGTAAATGAGAATGTATCAAAGGTCTTTTAAAATACTAGGTATATATATCTCCAATTCTGTGATTTAAAAGATGCCTATAAGCAAAAGTGGGTCGACGAGCTTAGCATGGGTGAGTTTGTTTCAGAATTTTTTTGGTTATCAGAATAAATAGATTTAATTTAATCAAATCCTAGCACACAGCTATACTTAATTGACCTCTGCTTGAACTATTTGATAATTTAGTTGTGCTAGGATGAAAGGATAATTTGAATTAAATTGATAGCTGATTTTGGAAACTGATTTGAGATATCAGCATTTCAGGTGGATAAAACTACACAATAACAGTAAATGCATATTTACTACTATGAGCTAATTGAGGTCCATGTCAAAAGGAAGAAAACTTAATTGCTTATTACCCAGTGGTTTTGTTATACTCAAAATGATGAAACCAACACATGAACTCTGTTTTACAGGCCAGAGTTCGTATTACTGATTTTGGATGTATATATAAGAAAAATTGATTTCGAAAACTACAATTTTGAAGCCAAAGTTCATGTTGTATGTAACAAGTTTAAAGATAGCATCCATGATTTTTCTGATTAGCTGTCTCAATTTCAGTGATCTAATTCAAATACTTAAGTAAGATCTAAAGATGAATCCAAGTCATTAAAGAGTGACAAAATTCACTCTGAGAGTAACATAACCTTCTATAAAAATATTACTCTCTAAGGTAATATATGTCTTACACCTTTTCGTTTGTAGGATGGGAATTCATCTATTCTGAGGGAGGATGAACAAGGTAAAACCATTGATATGTTTTCTACAACCCTTTTAATTAACTAAAAAAGCCATTATTTACTTATTTTTTAGATTTTGTGTAGGCCCGTTTAAGAGGAGAAAACCTTACCAAGAGCATGCAGCAAAAGTTGTGAAAACACTTGTTAATCCACGGTTAAGTCTGTTTTTCAAATATTCGTACCATTTCTTTCTCAATATGACTTTTGTTATGTATATGACTTCACAAGGATTTGAAGTTTTTTTGCGTATTAAATGTAGAATTGTGAATGCTAGAAACTATCCAGTACTTTTCAAGTGTACTTTGTCTTGGCAAAATTTTAGAGAACCGGAAAAGACCCTCAGGCTTTCCTTTTGCTGATCTGAATTGGTTTCTCTGATTGTTAACTACTTTCAAATACAAAAAAAAAATCCCTTTTGTGTGGTATATTTCATTTTGAATTCCTTAAATGGTTTTAATTGTTTTGCAGTTTTCAATTATTGGTACCAAATGAAGATAATGAAGGTACTCAACATTTAGGGGTTTGTCTTTGTAGTTGAGCCTATTCACTTTTTCAAGCAAGCACACACGCTCAGTCTTAACACTGGGTAGTTCCATTTCTTCGGTCGTTTGATACCTTTTCCTAATCGATGTCTCAAAGATTTCACATAATATGATGTTTTATGGTGAGAATCATGTTAGAGGTTTCTGTCATATCTTATATGGACAAACCTGATCACATTGTCTTTGCAGCAACCATACGAATTACCAACATCACAGCCTTTCTAGTTCCACCCTTTTTGTGTCATCCCATTTGACAGCTGATAGCAATAAGTAAATATTAACTACCATGCAACCAGTACCCAGATAGCTTCACACTCGGACAACCTGACATTTGAAGTTGAGATTTTTATATTTTTTTTTCAAGGTTTTGCTTCTACAATTTGTATACATTGTCTTGAAAAGTAGCTGATTTTCATTCTGTACTGTATAAGACCTCTAAGAATGTTTGGTTTGAGGTTGAACTTTGAAGTAGGTTAAGTTATTTTAACCTGTCTGAGCTATACCCTTCGAAGTGAAACCTGAATACCAAAATCCCACATCAACATTCATCAACTTATACAAATCCTAGTTTCAGATTTCTGAGAGGATAAGGTTTTATGAATTTGGTGGAAGAAACTTGAAAGAAAGGAATTTTTTGTTTAAAGAAAAGGACAGACAAGGCAAAGTCAAAAAAGAAAAGTGTGAATACAAAACATGTGTTGAGAATAGAGGAAGAAAAATGACACGAGAGTCATAAAAGAAAGATTAGCACATTCTGTTGGGTCCTGATAAAAACTTGTTTGTTGTAAATGACCAACGCTAATTTTCTATTGCCAATGAGAGTTGATAAGAATGTGCTATAGTCCACTATTATATCCTTTTAATTTGCTGCAATTTTGACATGAGCTCTTTCAGAGTCTTTTGGTTGCTTATTGTTCTTTGCTAGTAAATGATGACATGTTATGTTTTTAATGTGCAGAAAGACTGTTGATGTTGTTGACTTTGGTGCCCCTGCTGACTGGGTTAAGATTAATGTGTTGCAAACTGTATGTTCATGCTACTAATTCATTTTTTTTATCCATTATTCCATTGCATGAACTTCTATTTGCAGTGATGAGATATTCAAAAGCAAAAAGCATATGGAGCTATTGACTTTACTAAGTGCTTCGATTTTTATTTCCACAGAATGAGTGCTATGACGTGTATGTTCTGGTCCCAGGACTAATGATTGGAGAGGTAGATTATGCAGCCTGTTCTCATTGTTTTTGAATCTTTTTTGTAGATTGATTATTTCTTCTAGCTTGTTTGCAAAATTACTTTTTGTTGTGGGGATGTTTGCCAATCCAATTTTGGGCACTTATAAACTCCTACGTGGCTGTACATAGGTACGTGTTGAGTCAGATGGTACAGGTTTTTTGATCATTTCTGGTCAGCCTGAGGAGCACGATAATCCTTGGGGTATCACCCCCTTTAAGAAGGTGCATCTGCACTTTATTTCCAGCAAAACAAAGTGGTTGATTTATTAACTAATTTATTGGCGAAAATTGCCTTTATTTTTGTTTTCCAGGTCATAAACTTCCCTTTACCGATTGATCCACATCACACTACTGCCGTGGCTTCCTTACATGGCCTGCTATTTGTTCGTGTACCAATTCAACGAAGAGTTGGATGGCACTGCAGAGTTTAGAGATGAGAATTTGGGGGGACTCGTAACAATCGATCACTTCAGGTTTTGTCTCTGATCATGGCTAAATATTTTTCCAGTACTCCATTTTGTTATGAATGTCACATGGGCCAATTATCTCGTGTTGATCTACCTCGTTTATGAATGTCACATTTCCCAGTACATGCATTGCTGCCTTCAACTCAATTGCTGAAATTTGATTCTAGGGCCGAGCTGAAGACGGAATGATGTTGATTTCTTGACTGCGTAGCTGTTAGAGAGTCGATCTTCTTCAGGTTTTGGCTGCTTGTTATTTGGTCCTCGAAACAGTTTATTGTTCTCATATTCTGCATGACATTTATCCAGTATCTCAAGTACTCTATCTAATTCATGAAATAATTGAGTGCTGATGTTTGAGTTTTGAATGTTTACGGCCCCTGTGAGATGGGATCGACTCGTTTAGAAGGAGCTGTCTCCTCCCTCATTCCAATCTGAACATAATCCCCTACTGAAGTCGCTGAATCCTGCGTTTATGAAATTTATACACTCAGTTTAGATATTTGTCCGATAAAAGGATTTCGATGGGAAGATCGATTGGTAGAAGTCCGACAACCCATTGCACCATGCACTAATTTCCAATAAAATTAGTGCTCTTCTGAGAGTAGAGATTATTAGGATCCTCACGCGTGGTGTGATGGCAGTTCTCTCCGTAAAGAATGAAAGCTGTCAGCGTACCGCCTGCCAATAGATGCTAAAGTGCCCCAAGATGAAATCAAATTGATCAGAAATCCACTCGCGCTCCAACTGACGAAGAGTAGTACGCGGACTTTTACGTGAGCTTACCGCCTTCGTCTTGACGATAAACTGTCCCAAAAAAATTAAATCGGTGGAAAATTAGGCCAGCTGTCACGTTCGTATTCTCACGAACGGTGACGACACTCCAGCCGGGTAAACGTAATGCGCGGAGTCTTTAGTGGACTTACCGCCTTCTTCATGGTGATAGTACCTCAAAAATAATTTAAATTGGTGTAATATCCGTTAACGCGCATATATTTATTCGTACATTCGGTGTCCAGAGCTCCGAGGACTGTTTGTGTGGGCTTACCGCCTTCCTCTTTTAAAAAAACACATTGGTGCATGATGGACCAACGCATCCGTGCTTATCCATAACTACCCTCTATGTTTCACATAAGTTAACACCAATATCATTGGGTTCATATGAGTATACCTCAAACCCCTTTAATCATATCTTTCACCATATCAACCAAAAAATTTTCTCTAGACCTGTACTCTCTAATTACTCCAGTTCAACAGCATCTCATCATGTTTGTAACTTCTCAAACAATAATTATCATAGTGATCAAGCAATTCCACTACTACTCTCCTCCATTAAGTCAAGTAATTCATTAAGCAATTGATAAATTTATTCTCTATCAAGGATTTAGAAGTACATTTAAAATTAATTATCAAAGATCGAACATATAAAATGTCAAAGAAGTGGCCACCCTATTCTCTACTATTGAGTCACTTAAATTATATGATGACAGTCTTACTATAGATCCCATATAATATTAATAAGTACTTGATTCCTTACAATATTTATCACTTACATATCTAAACATTTTATTTATAATTAATAAATTATCATAATTTATGCAGTGTCCCTCCACTAAGCATTAGTCTACACTAAAATGTAATGTGCAATATATTAAAGAGGCTCTCAATCATAAACTTAACATTTATCACTCTATTTCTATACCTTTGCTAATGCTAATTGGATAAAGAACACTTATAATATAATATCTACGTCAACCTACATTGGTTTTCTTAAAGCAAATTTGATCATTTAGTATTTTAAAAAATAAAACATAATTGTAAGATCCACCACTGAAGTTAGATACTAAGTTATCACTATTATTATTGTAGAATTCAATTGGGTCACCAATCTACTATATGAACTTGGCATCACCTCCTAATTCACTCCTACAATATATGATATTGGTGCCACTTATGCATCAACCTGATGTTTCACTTATGCATAAAACATATTATCATCAACTTCTATTTTGTTAGAGAACAAGTTGTCAAACATCAACTATGTATTTATCATATTTGTACTTTTAATCAACTAGCAAAACTCCCTCATAAAACCTCTCACGCGTAGAATATTTCAATTGTATTAAAATAAAATTGACATTCTTGACGGAAACTCAATCTTAGGCATGATAAAAAATCATTATATAGACAAATATCAAATGACAACTTTATAGTTTTTACATATTCTAATCCTTAATCTATGATTTAAGGATCAATTATAGATTTGAGTATATGATTTGAACATATAATTGAGAAAAATCTTTCCCTCACAACTTATATAAATACACATTACCTCAATAAATGAAATTATCTCTTTTTCAATAATTTTTTTACAAAAAACTTTATTATACCTTTTTAGTAATAAAAAACATCTATTTGACTATAATTATGATTATTCTTATAAGTAATTAAATGTTCATCTTCATTTATCTTTTTATAAACAAAACCCACATAATATTGCTTTGTATTCACTATATATTTTTCTTTAAATTTTTTATTATAGGCATTCCTCGAATCATATCATTTAAAGTTTCTTAAAAGTTTCTTTTGACTTGATCATCCAATCCAACTTGAGGGGTATAAGTCTTAATGACATTCAAAATATCTTATTTTTTATAAATTTTAGAACTATAATTTTATCTCTAATTTTATTTACATCTATAATATCATTCTTAGATCATTATAAAAAATAATTCCTACATTATTTCTATATTTAAATTTTCGATATATCAAATTTTAAATTCAGTATTATTAATCTCTTTAGATTTTTCTCTTACCCATTTAATATCTTATAAGTAAACAATATTTATTTTTCTTCTAATTATAATATCTATCAATTATAATCCGGTGACAGCACTTTTAAAGCACGAGAGTAGACAACATCCAATATACAGCAAGTCGCCAAAACTTGGAAGGATCAAACTTTCTCTAAATATTTAGGGTCATAATGTCAAAGAGGTGAATAGACTCCAGATGCGACAAAAGATTCGGACACCTCATCGTATGCTTACCATGACCTCTTGGGTGGGCAAAGAGCCCCAAGACATAAAAACGTTTTCGGAAATCGTCAAATTTTCGTTTTCTGACGGTGACCAGACTCTAGTTGCTGGTGTACCTCCTCCTACCGGCCGATCCCTACAACAAGCGGGGAGGTAACGCTGCGGTAAGCTTACATGTGCTTTTCTTCGTTTTTTTTTTTTTTGACAATGCATAACTCACCACATTATTTTCCTTCTAATTTCCCTTCTCGTTGTGAATAAGTTTAACATAAAAATCTATAATATGCTGTATTAAAATATGAAAATAACGTTTATGTCAAGATTAAAATCAAATACTTAGATCTAATTTAACGATGCGTATCTTTTGATGTCATCTGTTCAAATATTTCTATTTGATCAAGACACCGTCTTTAATCCAAAATTTAACACTACCCATCACAATCTCACATGATTTCTCGTTGGTCGTGTCAAAAAATCTTGCATTACCAGCTGACGTGTGCTGCATATCGACCATTAAATTGGAATCTGCCGAGATGTAAGGACCAATCGGATTCCATTCTTAGAGAACCACAACTGATGCTAAATGAATATATAGCACGCAAGCCAAAGGCCGAGTTGTGGATACGATGATAAGACCTTTTCTCACACCTTGACATGATGATTATACTCTACTTATCCAATCACTGACATCAATGTCGATTAACTCACTAACTTGTCGCAACAATTCTCTCTCTGATACAAGTAACAAGAACTGGTTTTAAAGACTCCACGTCTCTATGCATGCTTGGATTAGGAGCGTTAACATGGTTGCAACCCACAGTACAACAGACAACGGAGAAAACAACGCACTACCACACGAGAAAACAAATCCCATTACTTCCGGTTTGCGAATCGAACGAAGCTTTGGCCTGCAGCAGTTAATGGCGATATCGTCGTGATATGATGATGGTAAGACGAGGGAGGCTATCACTGCTTATTGAAGCAATTAATGCTACTGTGGTTTAGTCTTCCCTTCCCTCTGTAATGGTTCCTCCGTGACTGCTGCCTCGAGTGACAGCACCGCCGCAGCTGCCTTTTCGATGGCCAACGCCACCTCCTTTCCCATGATGACCTCTACCACATTTTCCATCGCCACCGCCTTTTCCTTTCCCGTGCCCTTTGTTTCCTCCTTTTACGTTACCAACTCCACCACCATTACCATTACTTCCACCAGCACCACTGCCGCTTCCAGCTCCTCCGCGGCCATTGCCACTGCCACCACCGTTTCCGCTTCCTCCACCATTGCTGTCGCCGCTGCCACCACGTTTACCACCTCCGCTGCCGGTTCCAGCTCCTCCGTGGCCATTGCCACCGCCACTACCTTTACCACCTCCGCTCCCGCTTCCAGCTTCTCCGTGGCCATTGCCACTGCCACTTCCACTACCACCACCGCTTCCGCTTCCGCCTCCGCTTCCGCCGCCACCAGTGCTGCTGCCGCTGCCGCCTCTGCCACTACCACCACCACTACCCTTCCCGCCGCCGCCGCCGCCT